>PVIW01006073.1:0-68436 GCA_004026585.1 Noctilio leporinus | reverse complement strand
CGGCCAATTAGAAATGTCATTGTGAACACCTGTATTGGTCGACCTCATTTATCACAAGCCTGAAAATGCAGAGTCCTGAAAAAAGGTGGCCTTCCTGTGCACACATGTTATATTCAAAAAGGAGAGGGTAATATGAAGGGGGCTGAAGTTTGATCACCAAAAATCAGCACAATAAAAACAAAACAATAATGAATGGGCACTAGAATTCAAATTACCAGATGTTTGAAAGAGATGGGCCTTCAGTTCCTATTATCCATAACTTTCTTCTTCAATATAAATGCTCTGTCCACATTTTAAACTCATTTCCCAGAGAATACAATAATAAATGAGAAAGAAAAAATTCACAAGATGGCACATTGTACATACACATTTGTATTAAAAATATTTATTGTGTTATTATGAAAAGACAGGAAAGCCACTATTTTGAAAAAGTGTTTGCACCTTTGCTACTATACCTTTTTCAGTCGAAGTGACAATATCCTAATGTGGAAGAAGGGGAAGTAGGTTAGAAAATTTATGTATTTAATGTATATTTGATATATAATGATACTTATATTATTTCCTGTTTATTTTTATTATGAGTTAAGTTAATCAGTTCACATTTTTAAACTTTTTTTTACTAATTTATTGTTGTTGTATGAGAGTTGTTTAATTTTCCCCCCATTGCTCATCTCTGCCCCACACACACCATCCCTTCTCTCAGCCCCCCACCCCCCCTGCGTTGTCCACAACCATGGGTCATTCATACTAACTCCTTGATTAAACCCTTTCTCTTCTCCCTCTGTTGCCCTCTGGTCACTGTCATTCTGCTCCTTGTTTCCATGTGTCTGATTCCATTCTGCTCATCCATTTGTTTTGTTCATTAGTTTCCTGTATTGGGTGAAATAATATGTTATTTGTCTTTTGCCACCTGGCTTATTTTACTGGCATAATACTCTCCAGTTCCAACCACACTATCAAAAACTCATTTTTTTAAATTTTTTAAATGTCTGACACTATTTTTAAAAAGATTTTAGTCATCATTTTTAGAGAGCGGGGGAGTGAGGCAGAGTGGGAGAGAAACATCAATGTATGGTTGCTTTTTCCACCTGCCTCCAGCTACAGACCTGGCTGGAGGCCTGGCTTGCAACCTGGTTACGTGCCCTGGCTGGGAAGCGAACCAGTGACCTTTGGGTTTACAGGCCAGAAAAACTCATTTTTAAGGACCCTTATTAAGAACCTTGGCATTGACTTCATTTAAAGTAATCATTATAATAAATGACACTGGAAAACTTAGAGATGTCTACATAAGAGTCATCTCAGAGATTTCAATCAGAAAATAGCAGTACTGAAAGGTGTCAGAAGAGGGACAATTTATCTGGTGAAGTAGGTGCTTGCCCATTGTATTTTCTTTGCTTGTCCTTCCCAGGTACCTGACAAAGCCATATCAGCTGTCACAAACAGCTGCACAAACATGAAAACTACAAAATAAGTGAAGCAAACATTAATAAACTGCATGGAGAAATAGACACATCTGTGATTACAGAGTTAGAAATTTCAACACCTATCTCTTCATCTGATAGAACAACTAAACAGAAGATCAGAAAGGATACAGAACTCAACAAGACTACCATCCAACAAGATCTAATAGACATTTATAGAACATCCTGCTCAACAATAGCAGAATACATATTCTTTTTCAAGTACTCATGAAATAGATACCAATATACCTATATGCTTGGCTATAAAATAAATTTAAACAAATTTTTTAAATATGAAATTATACAAAAACAATGGAGTCAACTAGAAATCAATAATAGAAAGTTAGCAAGAAAATCTTTAAACACTTGAAATTAAGCAACACAGTTCTACATAATTTATAGTCAAGAAGAAGTCCCAGGAGAAAGAAACAAAATAAACATTGATTAAACTAAATGAAAATTAAAATACAACATTCAAATTTTGTGGTACATAACTCAAACAGTGCTGAGAGGGAAATGTATGACATCAAATGCATACATTAGAATAAAGGAAAAGTCTCAGACCAATAATTTAAACTTCTACATCAAGAACTTAAAAAAGAATAACAACAACAAAAAAAGCAAGCAGACAAAGAGAAATAATAAAGATAAAAGCAGAAGTCAATGACATTGAAAACAGAAAAGCAAAAGGGTAAGTCAGTGAAACAAAGAGCTAGTTCTTTGGCAAGATCAATAAAATGTGGAAGTATCTAGAAGACTGACAAAAAAAAAAAGACACAAATTACCAACATCAAGAATGAAACAGGGGATGTTATTACATACTTCACAGACATCAAAGAGCTAACACAGGAGTATTATGAACAACTCTACACCTATAAAGTTGACAACTTTATAGAAAACCAATTCTGCAAAAAACAAAAACTACCAACAAATTAGCAAATATGAAATAGATCATTTGAAGAGTTTTGTAAGTACCAAAGAAATGGGATTTGTAATCTTAAAACTCCCAAAAAATAAAATCTCCAGGATCATATAATTTTACTGGAGAATTCTACCAAACATCTACCAAACAGTTAAAGAAGAATAACACCAATTCTATAAAATCACTTCCAGAAAATTTAGAAGCGGCAGGAGTATTTCCCAATTCATTTTAGAAAGTTAGTATTGTTCTCCAGACACCAAAACCTACCAAATAAAACAATATGAAAAAAGAAATTCTCAAAACCAATATCTCTCATGAATATACGCTGTAAATGTAAAAATTTTAACAAAATATTATTATATTGAAGTCAGCAAAGAATCGTACAGCATGACTATGCAGTTTATTCCAGGGATGCTAGGCTGATTCAACTTTCAAAAATCAATTAAAGCAGCCCTGACTGCTGTGGCTTAGTGGGTTGAGAATCGTGCAAAGTGAAAGGTCACCAGTTTGATTCCCAGCATCGGCACATGCGCAGGTTGCAGGTTCAGTCCCTGGATGGGGTATGTGTGAAAGGCAATAGATTGATGTTCCTCTCTTACATCGGTCTTTCTTTCCTTCTCTTTCTCCCTCTTTTCCCCTCTCTAAAAATAAGTGAATAAAATCTTTTTAAAAAATCAACCCAAAGGTCACTGGTTCAATTCCCAACCAGGGTAACATAACTAGGTTGCAAGCCAAGTCTCCGACCAGGTCCGTAGCTGGAGGCAGGTGGAAAAGCCAACCATACATTGATGTTTCTCTCCCTCTCTGCCTCTCTCCCTTCCCCTCTCTCTGAAAATAATAAATAAAATATTTTTTAAATAATAAAAGTCAATGAATGCAATTCATCACATTAACAGACCAAAGAAGAAAATCACATGATCATGTCAATAGATGTAGAAAAAGCATTTTAACAAAATCCAATACCCTGTATATTATTTCATTATGTAAATATTTCACAATGCATTTATCAATTAATTCTTGAAGGTTCATAGAGCTGTATTGAGGGTTGAACTCTGTATCAGTATAGACTAAACTTCCACAAACATGTAACCAGTACTTAGGTCGAGAAACAGAAGTCTTTCTCCTGTAGTGACTATGCCTCAAGATTAACTAATATTTTTATTTAAAATATAATTTAATTTTTGAAAATAGTACTTGACTATTAATTGTTGTTGTTGAGGTCAGGAGAGATCTGTATTTTTGTGTGTGTGTCAGAAAAATCACTTGTGATCAATAAAAATAGACCCTTGCTATCTAGAACAGAGTTTTAGCAACCTAAAATCATTTGTATAGGGGCAGAGCTGGGGCCTTGTTGAGAAGTCAATCACTTCAAATCATTCAGAATAACTAAATAAATACCTGTTAGCTAAAGTGACAATTGATACTGTTCCAAAAGATAAACACATCACCCTGACCATCTCCTTGGCATTGAACTATTCTGGTAAGAAACCAGGAAGACTCTCAGATAGCAAAGCATTCTACAATAACAACAGATAAGCTTCTCCTTTTTCTTTCTGATACCTGTTATCGTTTCCTCTCTCTTTTCTTTGTCTAGAGAACAGAATATTTGAATTTTAAAATGTAAACCAGTTATTTCTTCCATACTGCAAACAAAGAAAAATCGCACCCTCTTTAGCATCTTCTTGTTAGCTGTCCATATGAAAATGAGGCCTCTCAGGGCTCTGACCTTCATCTTCAAAGCCCTGTGTTACAAAAGAGACTTTATAGTTTGTTGAGCTCTATGTTTAGATCAATTTAAACCATCTGCTTCATTTAGGATCTTTTTAAAAAGAAGCTTCTGATGCTTATAACTACAATAAAAGATATTAGAGAAAAATACAAGTCCTCCATGTTTGGCTCTAAGAAGGTCCTATAACATTTTAGAGTATCTCAACTGTAAGGTCTTTCTATCTCCATTTCATTCACGATAGCACACCTTCTGGTTCAGAAAAATCTGGAAATGAGTTATCCAACACTTCCATTATAGACTCTTACAAAACACTTTCTTCCATCAGAGTAGCATTGAAGGACTACTCCCTCAGGATGAAGCAACAGTGCACTCCTGACTTAATCAAATAGAGCCACCCATTAATAACTTCTGACCCCAGGCTCAACATGCCTTCATCTCTCTCTTAGTCTTTTGGATGATTTTATTTTTAATAATTGAGAAAAAATTATCTGACAGACTATTGACAGTAGCTGTGGGGAGCAATGGGGTTGATGGGGAAGATGAACTGCAGAAATGGCCTGATGCAAAGCCCAAATTTCACCCACATCCCAACTCACATCACAGGTTTGGAAGAGTGTGATTAGCAGCCAAAAGCTGTCAACGAGGAGAGGGCAGAAACTCCCAGGACAAAGGGCAGAAGAAGCAAGGATAAATTGATTGATCCTGTGTGTAAATTATGTCTGTACCTTCCAGCTACCATGTCATATCGTGTAGGGGTAATTGTATTATTTGCCCAGTGATTAAAATTAACAGAAGAATATATAAGGCTTTTGCTGGAGGCAGGAATTTCTTATAACTACATAAGCTTTGGTTTTAATTATATATATATAATTGAGGCACTGCTTGTCGACCTCCTCAATGACAACAGGATAACAATAAAAGTTTATAGTTGCTGCTAGCCAGGTCATAAGAGCTAATGGTCTCTCCCTAAAGATGGTATTTAGTCTACACAACAGACGCCCTTTGAACAGGTACTTAAAACAAACAGAATATGAAATAAGAGCTCACATGGTAACTTTGGCTGCCTAGCTAGATGTTCAAATAGGAAAGGAAGTTAGATAATAATTTCTAACCTCCTCTCCTGGTCAAGCAGTGGGCCAACAGGTGTGCATGGGAGGGTGAAGTGGACCAGCAATCGCAGGGCTAGGGGCCAAAGAGTCCAAAGTTCGAGTGTCAGCTGAGGCCACCTTGAGAAGCAAAGCATCGTATCAGGTGAAATGCTTCCAAATGCAAGTGACAACATAGTGAGATGTGGTAGAGGAGGGATTGTGTCTGTGGATTCTGAACCAGATCCAAGTTAAAATCCTAGCTTTGTCACTTACTAGTTATATGACCTGAACAGGATATTTAAGCTCTCTGTATCTTATTTTCGTTATCTTCCAAATGAAGGAAATAATAAACCTGCAGGTTTGTTATAAGCTTTAAGGACATGAATTCATTTAAGGTGCTTGAAAGAGTGCACAGAACTTAGCTTGGCAACAAGTAATAGAATCTCTAACGTAACAACCTAAACATTTAGGAAATGTATTGCCTCCTAACAAGAAGCCCAAATGGGGTCTGCGCATCACAGTTGACTGACTGAGCCGCGCAATATTGTCACAGCCTCTGTTTGGCATTTCTGAATGGTGGCTTCATTTTCAACATGGGAGAGAATGGCTATAGAAGCTCCAAACAGCACATCTAGAAATAAGACGTGTTTCTGTGTCTGGCCTTCTTTTAAGAGAAAAATTCCTCCCCAGACCTTCTCTAATGTATTGCCCAAAATCAATTATATTGGCAAAGGGAATGAATGGGTTACTCTTAGACCAATCAGTTCCATTTCTGGAGCTGGGGGTGAGGTCAGCTTTTTCTGGCTGCTTGGAAATGAGTGAAAGTCCAGCTGGTGTTTGGGTTCCATCAGGAACTCATCCTGAAAGGGTTGAGGGAATAGTGGAGAATACATACTGGATAGCTGACCAACAGTGACCACTAAAATAGCAGGGAGAAACAGCAAAAACTAGCTGCAACGGTGAGATAAAACAACATAAGAGAGTGCAAGAAGCAGTCTGGAGAAATCCATTTGAGGTCATTTTACCCTCTGGGAGGTGGCTATTTAAAGAGCATAACCAAGCCTACTCATGGGAAGAAAGCTGTGAAGGGCACCAAATACCACTTTACTCCCTCTTAGTTCTCCTTTCATGGGGAAGAGGAATCAGATTTATCCTAAGCTCACTTAGAATACTTCAATCCATTAGGAGCATTATGACTAAGATGTATTGATATCAAGAACTATGAAAGGCCTGACATCTTGCCCTATTTGCAAGTCAAGACATTAGTCCAACACAATACTATGGAGGTTGGTGGAAGACTTGAGACTCATGGGTCAAAGGCAAAGGGCTTTGTTACTCACAGCAATAGAATTAGCCAAAGTATGAACATTTGTCCTGGTTCCCCAAGCCCCGGATCTCAAAGTATGAGGCAAAGAGGGCCAGTTGACACTTGGACATACGAGGTATGTCCCCAAAGTATCAGCCACGCAAACTATTTTAATTATATTGACATTGGCTTGATATTTTCAGGGCAGACCTCATATTAATGGGTTCCATCATAAAAAATCCTGAGCTTAGAAAACCCAAATATTTTACAATGGAAAAGAAGCCTGCTTATTCTTTGGTGCAAAATAAACATTATTCTTTATTTCACTAGATAACTGTCTATCTACATTGACTTGGATTCTGAAATTTTTTCTTGTGAATATACCATTCCATTGGTCACTTTGATTAACCTAACCAAAGAGAGACTAAATCTGTCCAGTTTGCCTTGCACAGCATTTAATTAAGCTATCCTAAACAGAGCGCCAACAGCAGGATGAGGCCAACCTGTCTCCCAAGGCTCTAGACCCAGGCAGCTGAACAAATTCCGTATATCATCAGGGTCAACCTTAGAATGCTGGGGAATTTGCTTCTTTGATTTCTGTATTGATCTCTCCACTTGATTTTCTAAGTTAAATCCAAGTACAGCAGGAGGTGTCAGTGAGGGCACAGGCTCTGTCTTGGGCCTCAAAGAGAAAGTCTAGGGCAATTCTCTCAAACCTAACAACCCTGACCAGAGAGTTGTGGCGACTCAAGTCAGGGACTAAATTTGAACCACTTATTCTGATTGGATGACTCCTGAGAGAGGGCTAACTGCCTGCAGTATATGCACAAGTCACAGGTCAGTTTCCCATCTGGGAATCTCCTCCAAGTAACCAAGAGTAGCTTCCTTTTGGAGAGACCTTTGCAGCATTCTGAGGGCTGCATGATCTACTTGGGGTGCTTCTCTGAGGATTTCTTATGATCATTGCTAAGTTGCAAGTCACTGTATTTTTAGAGGACAGGAAGATTAATGCCCACATTCCATAAAAGCAGCACAGTCCCAAGGAAGTTCATCATGCCCATGGAGATGAAAGTGTTGTTTACATTTGTTGGGAATCCCTAGGTAGGACTGACATCATTTAGGGGAGATATTGACAGTGCCTTCAACAAAACATTCTGGCCAGGTAAGCTTTAAAATTCCCAGCTCAGTTTCAATGGTTCAATTTAGTCTTTATTTTTAGAAGGATTATCTAAGGGTGGTCAGTCCAGACTGTCCTGTTTGTCCACACCACCAGCTGGGTGTCCTTTGTTCATCAAGGGCAAGGACTTGGTGACACTAATGAAAATCAGGTTGGGGAAAACTGTGGGATGTGCAGGTGCTGGAGCCATCACCTGCTGTTTTTGATTGACTCCTCAGGAAACCTAGGGGAGCCAGTCTTCAAAATTACACTCAGAGCCAACTGGCAGAGAATCAGCAGCCAGTTTAATCTAGGGCACTTGCAACGGTTTGGGAAAACCTTACCTACCAGGGGTGATTCTGAAAAACAAAGATCATTCAAACCCTTCTCTCCCCTGCCTTTTGGGGTCTGAAGTGCTCCTATCCTAGGTAGTATTGTCTGTCCTCCATTGCTTGAAAATTGGTGCATCCAATTCCAGTATCTATAACTTCACACACACACACCCTTTTTTTTTTTTTTGGAGTTATCCTTTAAGCACACTCAGACCTTATATTAAGAAAAAAGGTGCACCCTGGCTGGTGTGGCTCAGTGGATTGAGAGTGCAAGCCTGCAAACTAAAGGGTCACCAGTTTGATCCTCCATCAGGGTGCTTGCATGGGTTGGGAGCCAGGTTCCCGGTTGGGAGGTGCGCCAGAACCAACCATACATTGATGTTTCTCTCCCTCTTTTTCCTTCTCTTCCCCTCTCTCTAAAAATAAATTAATTAATTCTTTTTTAAAAAAGAAAGGGGAAAAAAGGTGCAAGTGTGACTCGGACACTTTTCTTAGTCATAGCGACTCATTATGACCCACCCACCCCCACTGGCCTGTGTAGGGGGATTTTGTGACTTTGGGCTCAATCAACCAAGTAGCAATATCACTCTTACAATCTAAGACCATTGTAATCCAGCTAGAGAATCCAGGCAGCAGAACCAGAATTAAGCTTGAATCTTTCTGGCCCCATTTTGGCTGTCTGCCGTCTGGAAGGTGTACCAACCAGGCTGCCCTGGGGTTGCCCTTAGTGGAGAGAGAAACAGCATGCTCAGGAATGGTCAGGGAGGAATCTTAGATTTTCACAATAAGTCTATATCACCTCCCACCCTTTTGTCCTGATGATTATCTAGAAAGTAGCCAAGGAAAAATGATCTTTTCGAGGGGAGCAAAATGGGGATGGATGTAATACAACAATAAATTTTTTTTTAATTAACTAAAAAAAAAAGAAAGAAAAATTATCTGTTTCTAGGTACAGCTACCTTCAGTGACTAAATGGCCTTACTAAAATGTATGGACAAGAAGATGAGGAAAATAAGGTCAGATTTTTTTTTTTTTTTTTTTTTTGAGTAAATTTTTAAGGAGGCCATTCTAATGCCAGGTGCCTGTAGGTAGTGGGGAGCATGAAAGGTCCATCTAATTAATATCTGTACTTTCAGAAGCAGAGCTGAGGGTAGAGACGGGTGGTAAGGGCAGAAGGAAAGATCCACTCCAGGAAACACAATGGTCTGACACTGGTCTGAGCCAATTGCAAAGTCATAGGTTTCTTTGCTGTGTTCTCTGCAAATATATTTCCCTTGGTATCTTAGGAGAAGAGACTGGCATCTACAACAGAATTAAGATAATCTTGTACTCCGGCAGGTCCTAGCTAAATCTAGGACCCCTTCAGATATGAGATGATATCTGTCTTGAAGATGTCATCCAGCATGGCCCTTCTAAGTCTTTTCTCCTTCAGGAAAAACACTCTCAATTTCTTACCATTTTCCCTCCAATTAAGTAGGTTTTATATTCTTTATCATTTTTTAGCTCACTCTCTGAAGTAATTGTACGATGTCCCATAAATGTTTGATGAATGGATGAATTCATTTTCTGGGAGCTAATCTTGCAGCCAGGCCAGTGGCATCGTTTTATTGTTTCCATTCTTCTCCACCTGTCTCGGAACAATTGGGAAAATTCAAGTTAAACCGGCTAAAATGCTGCTTTTATTTTCTCCATTTTTATCTCAACAATTTCATCATATACTTTGTCTCAGTGGTTCTCAACCCAGGGGAATTCCGAGCCTTTCCACTGCCCACTTCCACCATCAAAGTGACGGTCACAATTTCCACTTTTGAGATTAAAATGAGACTTTGTCAATAGTTCTTACTTTGCAGTTCAAATTTACACAAACAAATTTATAAGCTGGCTAAACTGCGATTCTTCAGGGAATCTCTAACAGGACAGCAGAAGAACAAATGTGTGCAGAACGTCAGGGACAGGGAGCATCGTCCCGGAGCTGGTTTGCCCGGTTCCGCGGGGCGCCACTGGAGGGCGCCAAAGGACTCCTTTTGAAAACGTAAGAGGCTGTTTTTGGTTTTGTTTAAACTGTACCAAAAAGAGTCAGAAGATGGTGCCAGAAGATTTCTCTTGAAAACCCAAGTGGTCAATTCTTTCACTGTTTCAGTTATTAAAAAATAATAATAACATATGGTTATATTTAATTGGAACAATACAACGCAGGAGGTCAAGGGCAAACGTTGCAATTCAGCGTAAACCAAATCTTTTTCTCTGTTCTAGATCGTAGTCATAGGGAAACTGTGACTAAAACAGCCCCACCGCATGGGAAGGATGGGGTTCTTGGGATCTGCTGGAAAGAGCCCCGATTTCTTGTTTGGGTAGCAGCAGGCCTTTCTGGAGTCCTGGGCTTTGGTCAAAGAGAAGCTCAAAACATGATGTCAGCCCTGGCTGGTGGCTCAGTGGATAAGTGCGCAGGCCTGCGAACCTAAATGTTGCTGGTTCGATTCCCAGCCTGGGCAACATAACCAGGTTGCAAGCCAGGTCTCCAGCCAGATCCGTACATGCATGGCTGTTTCTCTTCCTTTCTTCCCCTATCCTTTCCCCTCTCTCTAAAAAATAATAAATAAAATCTTTAAAAAATAATAAACATGATGTCAGACAGACAGACACGGCCATGGGCTAGCAACATTTCACGTCCCCATCCCTGTCTCCTTCTGGGGGCTAATCCTCAGTGTCCCTGGGCAGAGCTTGGATTTCCACAGGGATCAGCAACACACATCCCACAAGCTGGTCAGCCCCTGGAGGTGGGGAGGAACGCAGCCTGGGACACACGTTCAAATAGCACATGTGCATTATTTTTGAGTGTATGATATCACAGCCACAGAAAAAGAGGCTTGGGGTCCTTCAGGTGTCCCACAGAACTATTCAAATAATGATAATTCCCTGGAAATTGTTTTCTCAACTTATTCCACTTTCTGCCTTTCTTACTTATGTAAAGGATAGATGAAGAAGAAAAATGAAGAGAGAGCCCTGAAATCTGGAACCAAAGAATCCCAATTTTGTCACATCAAAATTGCTGAGAAGAGCAGAATAGAAGAAGGCGGAGGGTGAGGAAAGAAGGCAAGAGAGAGAGGGGAGAAGATAACAATCGAAGGACCCCCCTCTGAGCCTGTATTCTCAGCACCCACTCAATGCTGACTCATTTAATCCTTCAGAGATTTGGTTTGGTGTTCTTACCTTCATTTGACAGATATACCAACTTAGAATTTGAGGAGTTTATTTATTTATTTATTTATTTATTTATTTATTTCAAGGACACGCAACTGGTAAGGGGGAGAATCCAGAGTCGAACAAAATAGCTAAGAAATAACAAGTATGTAGAGTTTTAATAAAAGCTGACAACTACCCATCCTCAGCCTTTATTATTTCTTCTGTTGTCCCAAGAACATACAGAAACTAGGATATTTGCCCCGATTTGCTTTGACTGAAAGGGCAATGACCACAGAAGATAATTGTGTAACTTAGGCTCTGCTGGGGGAGGGGACTTGCCACCTTTCTGAAAAGGTCCCAGGATGCTGGGTGGTCTGCAGCTGAGAGCTGACGCCGCTTCCACGCTCTGGGCTATGGCTTACCTGGCGACAACTTCCTGGCTTCCTCCAAGGCGGTAGCTTCCCTTTACTGTTTATACATATGTTATAAGAAGAAAATGCTTGTAAACTCCGGTGCAACAACTATCTAATTAAAATAATTAAAGTAATAGCTTGTGAAAAAAAGCCGTAAAACTAATTATTATAAAGCTGTGTGGGAAGACGAAAACTGCAGACATTCTTTAGGTCTAAGCTGCTCCTTGTGGCCCGGAAAAAGTCTGCCAGGCCTCTTCTGAGGATGTGGTTCTTCCCCCACCCCACCTCCCTCCACCCCACCTCCCTCCACCCCGCCCGAGATCCCAACTCCCCTGCTTCTTATTTCAATGTTTCAGTTTGGCTTTTTATTTGTTTTGTTTTGTTTTGGCAGCAGCCCTACGCAAGTGACCCTCCAATGCTTCTCACTCTGCATTGTCCCTTGTACTCAAGCACCTGACTTTTTTCTTTTTAACTCCAAGAATTATGAAAGTTTAGAACCAGAGAACCTCAGCACTGATATAACCTGTAGACCCTAGTAAATAACCCACAGGATTCAAGACTCATTTTGCAAATATTTCCATGTGATGGTTGGCCAGCCTTTGCTTGAGCACTTTTTAGTGATAAGAAATGACAGCTGTGGCTGTACTGACTCCTGTCTTTTTTTGTTTTAAGCTGTATTCTGTCCCTTTAATTGCTCATTTTATCCTTTGGGGCCATAGAGAATAAGAAAAATATTCTTCTAAATATTTGAGGCATATATATGTCTGCTTATGCCTTCCCAGTCCCAGCACCAAGCCTACTAAACATCTCACCTCAGGAATGGAACCCCAGGTGAAAGGTCCCAGAAGAGGACCTGAAATGGCTTAAATGTAGCCCCACAGAGGGGACGACCAGAGCTTTTGCTGGGAGAAGCAAATGTCATCTCAGAAGGGAAATTAGGTGAACATCAAGTTCAAAGCTAGAACAAGAAGCAGAAGCAGGATATTGGACAGTAAATTTGTTAGCTTAGAAGGTCAGGGGTAGGTGAGAAATAGTTCCACAACTTAGACTATAAATAGTATACATTTTTATAGGGGCTCCCTTTTTGCATAGTGATTCATATGTATCCATGCATGGCAGATCCCTTCAGGAAAGCATTGGTAGCTCTTCAATTCTTCATTATAGGACAGGCTATTGAAACTGCCTTCTTTTTTTCTTTTTTTTTTCTTTTTTAATTAAGATTTTATTCATTATTTTTAGAAGGAAGGGCAGGGAGGGAGGAAGAAAAGGAGAGAAACGTCAATGTATAGTTGCCTTTCACCTGCTTCCAGCTGGGTACCTGGCTGGAGACCTGGCTTGCAACCTAGTTATGTGCCCTGACTGGGACTTGAACCAGCAACCCTTGGGTTCACAAGCCAGCACCAATCCACTGAGCCACACCAGCCAGGGTGGAAGTGCCTTCATAATCGATTCCAGGACCTTGTTGAACATCTCACCAAATAACTGGTCATTAGTTGGTAGGACCCACCTAGCATTGAGCCCAGCCAGGGGCTGAGGGGAAGAAGGAGCGTTACTACATCTGGGAAAGAGGAAGGAGCTGATTGATGACACATCATCCTGCAAGAGCCTTCAGGGAATGCATAGTGCTAGAGAGAGGTTATGTTTGGAAAGGAGTGGTAACTCTATGTCCTTGAAAACAAGAGAGGAAGTTATGTGGAAAAGTAATAGAATAAGTTTTTCGTAGACAAAAGGGAAATTGAAGGAGAAGCAGGCTTTCCCACCATCTCAGAGAGAGCCAGACAAGTGAGGCTATGATCTTAACAGTGTCAACTCTTCCAAAGGCAAATGAGCATCAGCCAGAGAAGATGGTGAGGAAGTAAGCAAGGCTCTATTCTCACCCTCGGACTAACTACAATGTACTACTCATCACCATAGCTACTGTTAGTTTTATTTTTTATGTTTTGTGGCACATATTATCTCACTTGACTTTTAGAATAATCCTTAAGGCTGGTTCTATTACAATCCCATTTTTGAAATGAGGCAACCAGAGCACAGAGGTTTACAACTACAGAGTCGCACTTCAAACCCACCCCGGTTGTCTTACTCTAAAGCTCCCTACTAGAACACCTCGCCTTTCCCATTGCTCCCTACCAAACTGATGTTCTTACAGACCCTGCTCTGAATTCCTCAGTTCCTACTCCTGACTCTGGGCCTCCTTGGAGGCTCTTCCTATATCTGAAATAAATACCGTGTCTCAACTTCCCTGTTAGCCAAGAAAGCCATTGTTCCACCACCTCCCTGCAAGGATTTCTTTATGTATACCTTTTCTGTGAGGTCTTCTCTCTTTAGGTGCTTCTGAGGCTGGGTCTCTTGTTCTGGCATACACTGGTCGAGGCATATGCTTTTCTATTATTGGATGCCCAAACTTGTGGGAACCCTTGTATCTACAACAATGCCCATTCCTTAAGACTGTTAAAACACTTGCATCAGGGAAGGGTTGTTTAATCTGCTCTTAATCCTTCCTAACTGGTCTCTATTCTAAGGTGTTAGTTAACAAATAACACTTGAAGAATATATTGATGATCTCAATAAGTGTTTATTTACCAGCCTTCTCTACAAATATAAATGTCCAAAATCCTCTACAAGGGTTTTAATTGAAGTAACTTTTCTTAAAATTAGATTGTTTTATTTTCTGAACTCATACATATCTAGGGCATTTGGTAATGTCAGCCTGATGCATTCAGCAATTTTCTGTTTCTTCCCTAGTCCGTTTCTAGAAACTTGCTCAATTTACTTGGCTCTGATTTCCCCTCATATCACTGCCGTTCCAAGGAGCTGATCAAACACTGCACTAAAGCACCATTAATCTCCGCAGCATTTTCTTCCCACTCAGGAGTGTCTCCTCTTTAGTCATCTTAATTTATTGGAGGGAAATTCCTAATTGCCCTTAACTTATCACTCTTCTGACACTGTTTCCACTTTTGATACATTTTACTGATCACAAGAAGGCATGATCAAAAATAAAATAAAATAAAACCCAGTTCAACTTTTCAAGTTCCTGAATGTTCTCCCTCAGCCACAGTCACCCCAACGTATTTAAAGAATCTTTTATTGTGGCTTTTCCTCAGGCCAACCTTGTATCATTATCTACTTTAGGTTTTCTCTGTCCCCTTTTACATTCTCCTAGTATTGTTTCAAAGTTCCCCCTCCCCAACCCCTACACTTAAAAATAATCTTTTTAGCCCTAGCTGGTGGCACAGTGGATGAGTTGCTGGCCTGGGAATCCAAAGGTTGCTGGTTCGATTCCCCAGCCAGGGCACGTAACCAGGTTGCAAGCCAGGTCTCCAGTCAGGTCCATAGCTGGAGGCAGGTGAAAGGCAACCATACATTGATGTCTCTCTTCCTCTCTGCCTCTCACTCTTACCCTCTCATTAAAAATAATTAATAAAATCTTATAAAAAATCTTTTTAAGTGTGCTGATTTTGTTTTTCCCCTGGTAACTTTTGGTCATTGTTATTCATTTATTGGTTTGAGCAGTTACTTCATTTCCTGGATACAGGATTTCTAAGAATCCTTAATCTGCCTTATTATCCACTTAGCTCCCTCAGTCAGCCCTTTGTAATAGTATCTGGTTCTTCCAACCCTATTTAGCATCCTCATCTACTTTGTAATCATCTCTCCTTCTTTTCAATACCTCCGCCTGCCCTGGTTCCATCCTTCTGCTTGCTTTCACCCATGCTTTTTACCTTTGTTAAATTTGAGCTTCCTCTTCGTTTTCTTGCCAGTCACTTTCTAAAGATAAGTCAACAACCATTCTATTTTAGACTCACAGTACATCTTTTTCTCTTGTGCCAATAATCATGTGTGATAGACACATTGATTGAAAACTCTTATTTCCATAAAACAACTGTCTTTTTTTCTATCACCTCCTACTACCTACAGAACATTTCATCCCGTTATATATAGGTCATTTTGACCATCATAGAAATTACTTTTAAACGCCTTTATAGGTTTTCTTTTTAAAAATGATTTCATTTTTATGACGACTTTTCTTTTTCTTAAACTACTTAGAATTGCGAATTAATACTTGTGCTGTAGATTTGTCTTGTGGTTTCTGATGGCAATATTCTGTTTACACATCCAACCTTAAAATCTGCCCTTACTAGGGGTGAGGGCCACGTTTTTCTATACTAATCATTAAGTCATTCTTACCTGGAATTCATAATATTTGTGTAACAGTCTCAAAGAACTGCATGAGTAAAGATAGCTGCCTTGGAGTTTGACACTGAGGTACGAAAGAGTTAAATTATGAGTCACAACATCCAAACAATACCGCTTGCCCAGGCCCAAGGAACCAAAGGAAAGCCAGCATTCCTAAGTCACTTCTCTGGACTCCTCTCAGGCCCCACCCGCCAGTCCTCTTTTGTTGCTGGCTGGTTTCCTCTGATTGTAATTCATTCTGTATTCCTTCCTGCTCCTCTGTCTTGGCTAATTGTTCTTTTCCCACACTGCTGGGTTTTAATTTCCTCCAGGTATCGCCTTATCACCAGTGTCTACACTTCCTTCACTTTTTCTGACCTGTCTCCTCTCACCACTTTCAGTGCCTCAGAGCCCAACGCCGCTGCTTAATTTCCACTGTACCTTGGTTTGCTGATCACTGAAATGGGAGTATTATCTTTCCCTTTCCTTACAAGGCAGCTGCATCAAAACCCAGTCATTCTAGCCCTGGTCAGGTAGCTCTGTTGGGTAGAGCATCATGCTGGTACGCCAAAGTTGCAGGTTCAGCCCTGGTTAGGTAGGTACCAGAAGGAAGCAATGAATGCATGAATAAGCGGAACGACAAATTGATGTCTGTCTAAAATCAATATACAATAATTTAAAAAAGTAAAAAGCCAGTCATTCTAGGACTCTGACTTCTACCACTACTTTAATGGATGTTCCCTTCAGCTTCACCAGCAAAGATATGTTGTTCTTTTTGGTTCTATTTTCTCTGGGGTTTTATTTGTTTGTTTGTTTTATTTTGTTTTTAAAGATTCTATTCATTCATTATTTTCAGAGAGAAGGGCACGGAGGGAGGAAGAAAGGAAGAGAAGCATCATGTATATTTGCCTTTCACCTGCCTCCAGCTAAGGACCTGGCTGGAGACCTGGCTTACAACCTGGTTATGTGCCCTGGCTGGGGAATTGAACCAGGGACCTTTGGGTTCGCAGGCTAGCACCAATCCACTGAGCCACACCAGCCAGGGTATTTTTTTTTTTCTGGTTTTTAACTTTACAAGAGAATCCAGCAACACAAATTCTTATTTTTCTGTGTGGTACCTTCCCTTACAAGAGCAATTTTCTCGGTGTTCTAAAATTTGGGTGGCATTTTGAGCAAAAGCATTTTCTAAGAAAAAAAATTTTCTTTCTAGCTTGTGTCTTCACAACATGGTGTTGCCTTAGGAAGGCCATCATAATGCACAGACTCACAAGCCAAGTTTACATGTAAATTAAGAGGAGAATCTTAATTTTTTTAAATGACAACCCACGTTTTCTAAAAATCAATTAGCATTATTACATTGAAAGAGGGGAAAATCCAATATTAAATGTAAAGAGATTGAGCCCTGGTGTAAAAAAAAAGGAGGGGGGGGGCATTACTACACTTGCTATTGTTGTTTTGTTTGGCTTTATTTTGCTCTTGCAAATTTGCTCCTTCTTTTTCCTCATAGTGCCTGGGGGATGGGGAAGAGAACCGTCCTCTGACTGAGGAGGTGGAGTGAAGTCTTTGTTTTAAGACCATGGTTCTGATTACACCTGACAGGGATGAAATTTGATTCCCGCAGAGCTTACAGGCACCTTATCTTCTTCCACCAGTGATGATTACAGCAGGAATGCAGCAGAAGCCGACACTCTGATTCAGTTTGTGTACTGCTGAGGATGATAACAAAATCAAAGTTCATTTTTTCTGTCTTGAAATCAGCTCCAGGGGGAGTTCTCCCTTCCATCTTTTTTATGTTGGCCGACACAGCCACTTTTCTTCTCAAGGCTAAATCTGAAGGTTCCTGGCTGAGATTCTCATAGTTCAGGAATAATCACATTTAATAAAAAGTCTGCCTGAGAAAGACCCACATAACCTGAGCTGTTGCAATGATTTTGTGGTATTTGGATTCGTGTCTGTAAAAATATTTGGACACCAGACGGTGGATTGTTAGGCGCATTTATCCCAAACTAAAAGTTAAAAAAAAATTCACACACACATGGCCAGGGGGGAAAAATCATCATTAGTTTTTTTTCCAGTCATGTTGTGTGAGTAATAGTAAAAGCAACAGCTAAAACAATAAGATTACTGTGTTGAATTTTTAATGCGTTGTCAGGAATAAAGACTTCAAGTAGTGCTGAAAATATTTTCTCCCTCTGAATAATGCATACCTTAAGCACAACTCACTTTGACAGCTTACCAAGTGTACATATTTTCAAGTAAACAAAGTCACCCAGTTGGTGGAGGAAGCTATATGGGGTGACCTATCCCCTACCTACATAGGACTGGTTTGGGAAGGAGCCAAGCTAAACACTGAGCCAACAGCCTAGGGCCCAGTCTTTAATTCAAAATAACTTTTTCTCTGTGGGTTGGTTTTGTTTTTAACAGTCAATTCTCAAGTCACTACTCTTAATAGGTGGGGAGGCACAGGATGAATAAACCAAAACAGGATAATAGAAAACTAAATTTATATTTCACTGTGGAATGTATGATATGTTTGTTGGGGGGTTGTATAAATAATGTCACACGGTGGTCACGCTCCATGGGGCTCTGGCTGTCCATTTGTTGTTTGTGTCGGAGCAAACGGGAACTGTTTTCTGAAGGAAATCTGGCGCTTGCCCACCGGGTACGCCTTAGTCTCCCTCTTTACAGAGGTAGGTCTGTGGAGGCACCTGACCTGGTTAGGAACCTTCGTTTTCACAAGTGGATGCCAAGCTCTTGGGTGTAGATCTACATCTAATCAGAAATATGGAGTTTCAACATGTTAAGTCCCTGCCTAACAATTTATTCTTGATTTCTCTGCTGCTTGAAGTTTATCAAAGCTCCATTGGAGAAAATAAGATTTATGGAAGAATGCAGTCCATTGTTTCTTTTAGATATTTTAAACTTAGTTCCTGAATCAAGTCATATAATTAAAGAATTTCATTTTGAACTGTATCATTTATTCCCTCAGAGGGCTGAGTTTCTGAGGACGTCCCTTTGCCATTAGACCCTAAATTAAGATTCCGTAAGTGACATTAAGAAACAGCTACTGGAAACTTGCTTGCTTTAAATGTTATTCATGCCCTGGCTGGTGTGGCTCAATGGATAGGCACCAGCCTGTGAACACAAAGGTCGCTGGTTCCATTCCCCAGTTAGGGCACATAACCAGGTTGCAAGCCAGGTCTCTAGCCAAGTCCTTAGCTGGAGGCAGGTGAAAGACAACCAAACATTGATGTTTCTCTCCCTTTCTTCCTTCCTCCCCGCCCTTGTCTCTGAAAATAATGAATAAAATCTTTTTAAAAGAATGTTATTCATGACATCAATACCCCCCATTTTTTTCTTTTCCTTTTTTTTTAAAGATTTTATTCATTATTTTCAGAGCAAGGGGAATGGAGAGAGGCAGAGAGGGAAAGACATGCATGGCTGCCCTTCACCTGCCTCCAGCCACGGACCTGGCTGGAGACCTGGCTTGCAACCTGGTTATGTGCCCTGACTGGGGAATTGAACCAGCAAACTTTGGGTTTGCACGCCGGCACCCTATTCATTGTGCCACCAGCCAGGGCTCAGTACCCCTTTTGAGAATGCATAGTAAGTAGAAATGTCTATTAGATCTGAAATTTCCTGAGCCCCTCATATGTGTAGCAAAACATCATGAATATTATGACTGGTCTGGTTCCTTCATTGCTAAGAGCTGTATTTGTTTTTGGCCTTTCTTTAGTAACTACTTGAATCCTAGGGTTGGAATTTCTGTGTAGTGGTTTTATTTCTTGCATCACTTTGCTGTCGTTTTTTCTTTACTGTGATTTATCTCTTCAGTTTCAATTATATTGCATGATTTTTATAAGTCACCTAAAATGCATTTGAAAAGAAGGCAGGGATTAAATGGATACATGTATCGGTCTTATGGTATTTCTGAGCAAACATCAAGAAAATGCTCCTGGAAATGCCCCTAAAAATGTGATTGATTTTGGGGGTAAATTCAAGGATGTTTTAATTACCCCAGATAATTGAGAATTTGATATACAATGACAGTTCTATTAAATTAATTTGAAGCACAGATGAAATTGAAGGGCATGTTGATTTTATACTGGACTGAAGGAAGAAGAGGGAGCAAAACTCTCTGTTGGGTAGGACTCTACTGCTGAGAAAACCAAGACTCACAAGAAGGGCACTATCTGCCCCTTCACTGAGTGGAAGACGGTCCTAAAAGAGCACATCTGGGCCATGGGCTGAACTCAAGGCACCTGGCAGGAAGGGCTGTTCTACTGAAATAGTGAAGCAGGGAGGGAATTCATTCCCCCTAACATAATTTAATGCTTCATTCTCCTTTATTTTTCATCATCATTATTATTATTATTACACATAAGCAAACCATAACTTGATCTTTATTTCTACCAAAATAATGATACGTGATATTCATGTCTACAGTACATGATAATGAAACTTATTTAAGAAGAGAAAGTCTATCAAATGCATTCAACAATGTGCCTGGCACTGAGGATAAATGAATAAACCAGAATCTCCGTTCTCAAAGAACTCTCCCCTTTTTAGCCCTTTCTGTTTGTTAATTTGTTAATTTATTTATTGAGTGTTGGAAGGGAGACCTGTAAGAATTATCATGGGAGGGCACTTGAGTTACAATAATCTGGGGAACAATGCAAACCCACCTGAGGCAGTAGCGTACAGATTGAGATCTTTTTTTTTTCCTTTTTTAAATTTTATTGTTGTTGTATTACATCCATCCCCTTTTTGCTCCTCTCTGTCCCCCTCCCCACCCACCCATTCCCCCCAAAGTCAATCCCACCTGTTATCCATGTCCATGGTTCCTTTATACTAGGTTCTTGTCTAAACTGCTCCCTTTCCTTGCCTCTGCCTCCCCCCTCCCCCAAACCCCTTTCCCCTTGACCACTGAAGGCCTATTCACTGTATTCATATATTTGGTTCTGTTTTGCTTGTTGTTAGTTTTGCTCATTATTGTCCTGTAATGGGTGAGATCATATGATATTTGTCCTTCACTGACTGGCTTATTTCACTAAGCATAATACTCTCCAGTTCCATCAGATTGAGATCTTAAGGATTGAAAAGTTGGTTCAGAGACCAGTGATGGGAAAGGAAATGCTGTGCTGTTGGGAAAGTGTATACAAAGCCCCGAGATGAGAAAGAGATAACCAGGGTGTCTGGAGAGCAATGAGGAAAGGCCAATGTGCATGAGATAAAGTGACAAGGTACCAGGTGAGGTCATCCTGTAGAAGCCATTTTCTCCCAGGAGAGACCCTAGAAAGACACTCAGGGCCCTTTATCTCCTCCAAGTCTTCACGCAAAGCACCTTCTTGATTAGACCTACCCTGGTATTTCCATCTAAATTGTAACAGCCCCCTCGCTCCTAATAACTTCCTTTGCATCTATCACCTTATAACAATGTAAGATAATACATTAATTATTATGCTTCTTATTTGCCCCCCTCCCAACCCACCACCACCACCGCCTCCCATGAGCTCCAGGAAGTCAGGGATGTGTGTCTGTTTTGTTTAGTGATACATCCCCAACAACTAGAACAGGGTCTGGCAAGTTCAGATGCTCAATCAATCACTGTTGAATGGAATGGAATTAAAAGGCAATACATATTTTAAGCAGGGATGTGAACTTATTTATATTTTTGAAAGATAATTCTGAATACTGATTGAAAACAATCCAGAAAAAAGGCACTTTCCTGAATTGCTTTCAACTCCGGAATCTTAAACCAACACTTGGCCAGGAAGATGTTAAGCTTCTTTCTTTTCCTTTTACAATTACCCAGGCAGAGAAAGAAATAACATGGGTATTATGGAGGCTTTAGGCATATGTTCATGAACCACAGAAGGGAAAGTTAACCCCGCCCTATCAAGTCAGGTCAAGCCAGAAGCACACATGGAGTGCATGCCTACCAACAAAGACCAAAATAACTGGGATCAATTCAGCGACAGGTTACAAAAGGTGTGTTTGTGTCCTTGATTCTCTTTGCTGAGGCTTGCTACTACTGCCTTGAGGAAGAAACTGTTTACTTTTCATATTAGATTTTTTTTTTTCAGGCTTCACTCAAAAGCAAAGTAATTTGTACAGGTTAACTATATTTAAAGAAGCCCATTGAAAGAAATTGTCTCAGGATGGGGCATGCATACTCCATTAAGAGGAGATTTGTTGGTTACATAGGCTTAGAAAGCCTACTCTAGGGGTGATTCATTCATTCAACAAATATTGATTGAACATTTTCTAGGTACACGGCCTTGCTGGGGAGTTAAAGATGCAATTCTTTAGAGGTTCCTTATAAAGCTTAGCTGCTAGTTGAGGAAGCGGCATATGTACACAAGAAGTAGAATACAGTCAACAACAAAAAAATGTGACCTGGGGCAATTTGTGAATAACAGCTGCCTGGTGGTGGAGCCCAGAAGAGCAAAAAAATCACTCCCCAAAGCCAGTCTGAGTAGTTTCCACTACCTCTGTCACTGTCATGGTAAAGAAAAATGTGAGTTTTTCCAAAGTTGAGTGTACTACATTGGGAAAAAACCAGACTGTTATTCTGAGGCTATGCCTTTTGTGCTTTTTGAGTTACAAAAGTTTTTTTCTTTAATAAGATGACTTTTTATGGTACCTTTTAAATGTCTTTACTATAACAGAATAAAATCTTGACAATCTTATATTGGACTTCGTTATTCTTTTGAAGTCTTTCTGGTCCATTAAAACCAGAAATTGCTGTTAGGGTAAGCGGGATAGCATCCAGCAGGGTGAACAGGAGAAGGTTTCACTGACCAAGTAGGATAAACTGGGTAGGATTTTGATGGTCAGACTGGATGCAGGTGGACATTGTGTATTAATCTGGGCACATCTTTCTTAAATGGAATTCAGCCATATGTTGTACAGAGCTTATGTGAGCAAAGCTGGGAGGTAACAATGGGGACTTCGTACTTGGAGTCTCCCTCTGTGTGTATAGGTGATTTTGGGGAAATAAATTTGAGGAGTAGAATTGAGGCAGATTATGGAGAGTGTTGAATGTCCATGTAAAGAGACAGACTTAAGAGAAACAGGCAGCACTTTAATGGACAGTTTTGAAGTGGAAAATTAACATGAAGGACTACCAATTTTAAAAGATTAATCTTAATGTAGAACCTTGGCTGGTTAAGGCGCCGGCCTGCGAACGCAAAGGTCGCTGGTTTGATTCCCAGTCAGGGCACATAACCAGATTGCAAGCCAGGTCTCCAGACAGGTCCGTGGCTGGGAGCAGGTGAAAGGCAACTGTACATTGATGTCTCTCTCCCTCTCTGCCTCTCTCCCTTCCCTTTTCTTTAAAAATAATAAATAAATTTTAAAAAAAGATTAATCTTAATTTAAACCATGGACTTCAGATGATAATGATGAGTCACTGTAGGTTGTAACAAATTGTAACAAATGTACCACTATGGTACAGGGTCTCCATAGTGGGGAAGGTTGTGCCTATGTAGGGGAAAAGGAGTATAAGAGGACTCTGAGCTTTCCATTCAACTTTTCTGTAAATCTAAAATACTCTTAGAAATAAAGTCTCTTTATAAAAAGGTGAGTATGACAGCTGAGTCCCCAGTATGAGTGGGGATTATCCTGTTTAGAAAGTGCTGAAGCTTATATAGTTTGTGGGGTATTTTTTAAGAGAAGGAATGTAAAGTCACAAGTATAAAATTAGGTACAAGCAGTTGAAAGGGATCTGTATGCAAACAAGATGTCCTGGAGTTTAAGATTTATTACCAAATGATAAATCCTCCTTTGGAAGAGAATGACTCTGAAGGTAGAGAACTCAGTCAGGAAGCAATTATAATATCCCAGACCCAAGAAGGGCTGTGAACAAAGTATCAGCAAAGAAAATGGAAAACAGGGAATGAATTCAGGCATTAATAGGAAAGAAAGTCCATGGTGTTTGAAGGTTATAGTTGACCCTTGAACAGTATAGGGGGTGGGGTGCTGAATCCCTATACGGTTGAAAATCTATGTATATCTTTTGAGTCACCCAAAACTTAACTATTAATAGCCTATTGTTGACTGGAAGCTTTACCAATAACATGTATAGTTGGTTAACACATTTTACATTTATATGTTATAAGTATTATATACTGCCTGCTTAAAATGAAGTGAGGTAGAGAAAAGAAAATGTTATTAAGAAAATCATCAGGGAGCTCTCATCGGTGTGGTTCAGTTGGCTGGGTGTTGCAAGGCAAAGTGAGAAAGTCATCATTTGATTACAGGTCAGGGCACACGCCTGGGCGCAGGTTTGGTTCTCACACATCGATGTTCTTCTTCCTTTCTTTCTCCTTCCCTCCCGCTCTTGCTAAAAATAAATAAGATCTTTAAAAAAGAAAAAGAAATCATAAAAAAAAGAGGCAATATATTTACAGTATTTATTTTTAAAGAATCCACAGAGAAGTGGACCCATGCAGTTCAAACCCATGTTGTCCAACTGTACTGGGGGTTGGAGGGGAGGGAGGGGTCAGCAGAAGTGACCCTAAGGTTTGGTCAGCTGGATAACAATGCACTGTAGTCCGAAGTAGGGAAGTCAGCCCTGGGTGGTGTGGCTCGGTGGATGGGGTATAATCCCACAAAGTAAGAGGTTGCCGATTTGATTCCCGGTTGGTTGCAGCACATGCTTGGATGCTGACCAGGTTCCCCCAACTACTGATCAGTTGATGTTTCTCTCACTCTCTTTCTCCCTTCCTTCCCCTTCTCTAAAAATAAATTATTAATTTTTAAAAAAGAAAATAAATAGGAAAAGCAGGATAGAAAACTTTTGGAGGGGACACAGAAACATAGGGATGTATTTCCTCAGGGTTGGTAGCAACGCATCTCTGATGAGGTTGGACTCAGATGGCAACATTTCCTAAGTGTCCAGCCCAGCATCTCCCTGGAAGCCAGAGGTATGAATGAGATTTCTAAGCCAGAGAACCTGAGTCTGACAGAGCAAAGTCCCTAGTAAGAGGAGATTTTCGATTCTGTTCTGGGCCCCAACAAATCTTTGAGGAATGGAAAATTGTATTATTTGCTCCCAGAATCCAAATAAAGGCAGGAAGCAGTGGTTGCTGGTTACCTTTTCCAGGAGGGGCCCAGAGGATGTTTATGGGAAAGATTCCTCTTTGCCCTCTAACTTGTAGAGCTTTTAGAATAGAAACAGGACCTTCAGAGTGGAGGTCCTGGGGGACCGAGCAGATACAAATCATAGCAAACCAAAAGGGAACTTTCCCAGATGCCAAGCACCCCTGCACAACTCTGGATAAAAAAGGAAAAAAAGCTGGGGAGCAGGTATAGGGATCTCCCTTAACATGGGCTTTCCATCTCTCTTCCTTTCATACCCGCTTTAGTCTCACCTTCTTCATTTTGCCCTCTTTCCTAAATTTCCTTCCATCAACTAAATATGAATATTCAACGGAAGTGGAGATAGGAAGATCCTGTATAATAAATGTTTTTCCCCAACTGTAAGTTATTTTAAAAGACCAGCTATCATCATCGCTGTTATTACAGTTACTTCAGGTGAAATTTAGTTCTCACAAGCTCACGACTACATCAATAAGAACCTGAGCCATGTTTGGCCTCCTTTAGTGCTCAGTGAGTTGTAGAGTTGGCCTCAAAAGCCAGGATACAAATCTCACATCTCACTCCAGTGGGACAAGTGTGGTCACATTATCTAGTTTCCTCATCTGAGCAGTGGAGGTAACAATAGCACCTAGGTCAGAGGGTTGTTGTGAGGATTACATGAGGCAGTCATTGCAGGTCATCAGCTACTTCCTTAGAAAGGCAGTAAGTATAGCAGTAGATCCAGATTTGGGGGGTGGGGGGAACCTGATGATTATATAACTTTGGGATGCTCTTTAATAAAAAGAAGACAAATCTTACCTCGGCTAGTTTTATAAGAATATGACTCTGTAAGTACACTGCTAAGGCTTCTTTCGGGGTCTGGGAAAGGCCCATTAAGTTAGTGAGCAGTACGGAAGCTTAAGTTATATCAGCTTCAAGGTAAACCCACCCCTGAATAAATGTTCAAAATATGTTAACCTTGCTTTTATTTATTTATTTATTTATTTATTTATTTATTTGAAACCTGTTTACGGAGCACTTACTAATGTGTCAGGCTATAAGCTCCCACTGGGTATTGGGGGTGTTGTACATCTGGAAACCCTATGCCCTGGGTAAAGGGAAGGTCATTAAATAGCAAAGCAAACCTACCTTCTTATCTAAAGAATGTGCTTTGATTTGACAAAATAACTCAAAGCTAATAAATGACTGCAAAACACTTTGCAGACCTCCTGAACAGAAACACTACCCCAAAGGAATAGATGAACTATTTGTGCTCATCATCATTTTTTTTTTTTTTCATTAAAAAATTGTGGTAAAATTTACATAACTTAAAATTATTTTAGCCACTTTTAAGTAAGTGTACAGTTCAGTTGTATTAAGTGCAGCCATATTGTTTTACAGCCATCACCACCCTCCATCTCCAGAACTCTTTTTATCTTACAAAACTGAAACTTTGTACTCATAAAACACTAACTCTATTTCCCTGTCCCCAGAACCCCTGAAAACCACCCTTTTCCTTTCTATCTCTATGATTTTGACTACTTCGAGTAGTCAAATAGTCTGAGTATTTGTATCTTAGATGTATAAGTATCCCCATTAGAGTACCTCATATAAATGAAATCATACATACAGTATTTGTCTTTTTGTGACTCTCTTTACTTAGCATCCATGTTATAAAGTGTCAGAATTTCCTTCTGCCCTGGCTGGTATGGCTCAGGGGATTGAGCACTAGCCTGCAAACCAAAGGATTTCTGGTTGGATTTCCAGCCAAGGCACATGCCTGGGTTACTGGCCAGGTCCCCAGTTGGGGTCGCAACAGAGGCAATCACACATTGATGTTTCTCTCCCTCTCTTTGCCTCCCTTCCCTTCTTTCTAAAAATAATATAAATAAGATCTTTTAAATTTTTTTTAAAAATTAAAAAATAAAAGAATTTCCAAGGCCCTGGCTGGTGGCACAGTGGATAAGGCGCTGGCCTGTGAACCCAAAGGTTGCTGGTTCGATTCCCAGCTGGGCACATAACCAGGTTGCAAGCCAGGTCCCCAGTTAGGGCTGTAGCTGGAGGCAGGTGAAAGACAGTCATGTGTTGATGTCTCTCTCCCTCTCTCCCTTCCCCTCTTTCTAAAAATAATGAATAAAATCTGAGAGAGAGAGAGAGAGAGAGAGAGAGAGAGAGAGAATTTCCAACTCTGGCTGGTGTGGCTCAGTTGATTGGCGCTGGCCTGCAAACCCAAAGGTTGATGGTTTGATTCCCTAGTCAGGGCACATAATCAGATCACCAGCCAAGTCCTTAGCTGGAGGTAGGTGAAAGGCAACCATACATTGATGCTTCTCTCCCTTTCTTCCTCCCTCCCTGCCCTTCTCTCTGAAAATAGTGAATAAATGCAAGAAAAAAAAAAAAAGAATTTCCTTCTTTTTAATGCTGATAATACTCCGTTGTTACGTATGTGCTGCATTTTTCTCATCCATTCATCTGTCAATGGATACTTGGGGGCTTCTATGTTTTAGCTATTTTGAGTAATGCTGCTGTAAACATAGATCTAGAAGTGATCATTATTTTAATGTTTCTTTAGAACATTTGCATCCCCGTAATCATTTATTAGAATATACTTCTCAGAATGATTATCACTCTCCTTTGCTCCCATGTGAATTAAGTAAAGCAGTCAAATGCCCATGAGCCAGTAATCGAGATTTAATTCTTCAACATGGTTGCCCCCATCTCTCATTGCTCAGTGGAGCCCTGATCTAGGGACTACAAAACCTGGGTCCTGGTTCCAGCAATGCATTAAGTGTTAGCTACTTACGTGAGGTCAGGACAGGTCCTTTCACCTTGCTGGGCCTCAGTTTCTGCACCTGTTTTGTGAGTGATTTGGACTAGAATTTCTTTTCTTGGATGACCAACTCAGCCTGTATTTTGGAAAATTCTCCATTCCTGGGCGAACTGGGACAACTTGTCACCTTCCCTTCAGCAAGTACTCAAATATGACACCAGTTTTTAAAGTGTTCTAGATTCAATGGCATAAAGCTGTTTAATCTCTTCCTCATCCCCCCAGGAAATAACAAAAGGAAATTCAATAGCTGAGTAAGGCTGGGACAAAATTCCAAATGTGTAATTTTTAACAGGACTTTTGGGGACAGGTTGGTTTTAGATCCTGTTAAGAAGTCATCCTTCACAAATGTTCTGGTTAGGAAGGTTTGTATGTTAACAATTAGACAGAGCTGTTAAAATCTCAGCTGAGCCATTTAACATTTTTCTACATTTTTTTTTTTAATTTCAGTTGAAGTTTATTTATGCCCAGATATTTTTCTACCTTAGTCATTAAAATATGATCCTAAACTCCAAAAGAAAAATAAATAAACCCCAAACAGACAAGCCATATTAATATCTGAAAAATGTTGTTAACACTATTTTTTCTTTGAGGTAAATCAGGATATAGAACCTGTATTTATATGCGGTCACTAAATATTTCCTACTTTTAATAAATAGCTTGGCCTCTCATGAACCAACTGTAAAGCAGGTAGGATTTTTTCCTCTGAAAGTGCATCCTTCTATCATGGGGCAAAAACAAAACAAAAAGCCAACGTAAACAAAACTAAGGTGTGCTGCTTGTCTGGCCAGCAACTAAAAGGAAAGCTCAGCCTGGACTATGTTGAAACTCCACTTCTCTTCTATAGGAATGTGTAGACGTGCCTGCCTAAAACCTTTAACAAGCCCACTTAACTGGGGAGGATGATTCAGCCAGATTCCAACCACTGTCAGCAAACAGGCAGAGCTGGTATGATTGGAGTCAGGGCAGATTGGAGGGCTGTTAACTTCTGAAGTGGAATTTAGTCCTGCTTGATTTGGGCAAATGAATCATTTCAGCTCAATTCTGTCAGTCGCATATATTTAGATTATTTGCAAATTTACTTTTAGGTCCATGGACAATTACAGTACATCATCGATTTGATTGGGTCTTGATATAGGACCTAAAAGGCAATATTGGGTCTACTAGGATCACCTTCTCCCTACAAGAACATAGAAATGAAAAGAAATTCCCCAGGTCAATGATTATTTCCTAAAGACAATGGTTTAGTGACTGTTTTTATGGTCTGTTATGATAAAATCTATGTTTATAGATTAAGTTATATTTTACAAAGTCTTTCCATACACACATCATTCAAATGTCATACATGAAGATAATGTATGGAATATACATACATATAATGCATATAATAATGTATGCATTATTATCCCCATTCTATAAATGTAGAGCCAGAAGCCTGGAGAAGTTAGGAGTCTCTCCCACGGGCACTAAACAGCTAAATAAATGGCAGAGCTGAGCTCAAAGCTAAATCTTCTGCATCAAAATCAGGACTCTTCATTAAAATGCAAAGCAAAATGTGTGTTTGCTATTTAAAATAGTCATTCTAACATTTTTGCTAATCTTTCTCATACTCTTGATATCATCTCAAGATAATGATTAACAGGAGTTTAGAGAGAGTGCTAAAAAAGTAGGTCAAAAACAGTGTTGGGTAACACCTAATTTAAAGGGCCAGCAGGAGGAAGAGAAGCCAGCAAAGGGGTTCACGGGATGGTCAGAGAAGGGGCGGAGGACCCAGCCAGTTCTGTGCAGCCTCCAAAAAAGAGGGTGGAGAGAAAAAAGTCATCCACAATTTTAAGAGTCGATAAAGTCCCCTAGGTTTGGTGTTTAGGGAGCAACTGGTGACTCCAGGGAGCACAGTTCCACAGAATTGTAGTCTTGGGTTCAGTTAGGCTGACTCAGGACAGACTCTCCACATGCCTGCTGCTTGCTTGGATCCCGGTGACACTGATGAGAGGCTGGCTGTCTGAAAAGCATTCATGGGACTTTTGAGTAACTTGGACTCCTTAAATAGACTGCCTGCTGCATACCACATAGTATTTTAAGTGTTAAGGTGCAAGAGCGGTCAACAAAACTCTCTGTCCTCATGAACTTACCTTTTAGTGAGGAGATAGGCTTTAAACAAGAAGCATAATATCAGGTGGTAAGAAGGGTGATGAAGAAAAATTAGGCATGGGGTGGGAGGAGGAGGAGGGTTTCGTATCACTTATTAGATAGTTATGGCAGTTACCTCTGATGGGATGCTGCTTAGAAAGAGGCAAACCACGGGAATGGTTAACTGTGGAGGGGGGCTCTTTGGACAGAAAATACAAAGGTCCTGGGGAAAGGAGATGGGGAGGGAAAGAAGGAGGGAGACTATGAATACATCATGTGAGGCCTTGGAAGCCAAGGTAAGCTCTTTGTCACTAAGATTTTTGTCCAGAGCAACTAGAAGAACGACATTGGTGTTTCCTGAGATGAGAAAGTCTTGGGAAGGTGCAGGGTTTGACATACTAAGTTTTACAATGCTGGTTAGGCACCTGGGAGGATATCTTGGGGAGGCAGCTGGCCGAAGTCTTTCTGAGGATGCCCAGGCAATTATCAGTATAGAGATGGTATTAAAGTCACAGACCAAATGGGGAAGGGGTGGGGTAGATAGATGAAGTCTGAACACTGAGCTCTGGACACTCTCCCATTTAAAAAAGTCAGGAAGCCGAGGTGTCCAGCAAAGATTGAAAGGCAGTAGTAGTCAGCAAGGGTGAAATGCTTGGGGAGAATGATGCCTGGGAAAATAATGAAAGTGTTTTTAAAAAGAGGGCAGGATCAGATTTGTATAATGCATTATTAATAGGTCCAGCAAAATGACGACCAAGAACTGGACATTAAACCTGGCAATATGGAGTTTATTGTTTTTCCTGGGGTGGTGGGGTGAGTGGCATCATGGAAGTGAAGCTTGGCTAGAAGCTGTTCAAGAGAAAAGGGCGGGGGACAGCAAGCATAGCAACTTGTAATTCCAAGTAATTTTGTCATAATGAGAATCAGAAATGAGGCAGCAGCTAAAAAGTGATATAGGGTAAGAGAGAGGGATTCATTGGTTTGTTAAAGATGGGAGATATTACAGCACATTTGCATATTTTATCTGAAGCCAGTGTAGAAAGAGAACTTGATGATGCCAGAAAGGGGGCAATTGCAAAAGCAAGGTCCTCACATGGGGGGAAGAGAAGGGTACAGGTCGGGGCTGGCCTTGGAGAGGAACAGGGCCAGCTACGGAAGAAGCCTTGTCACAGAAAATATAGGGATACAGATGCAGACATTTGATAGCCTTCATGGTACATCTGTGGAAGCTCTCCTATTATGCTCATTTTTTTCTCAGTAAAATTAAACCAAAGCCCAGTGGACAATGATGAGATCTGAGGAGAGAGGAGAATCAGTGAAATTCTCTTTTTAAGAGAAGGGGAACGAGTTGACTGAGGAAACCAGCTAGTATTACCAGGCAGCACTAAGGGTTTGAGGTCACTTAAAATTCTATAGTATTTTGGGGTCAGGAGGGAGAGAACAAGTAACTGGCTTTGATCTGAGCACAAAATGAGCTGGGTGACAGCTATAGGCAGCTCACCATCAGGAAGAGAGAGGCAAGGAAGGTGTTCCCACCTGAGCAGGTCCAGTTTCCCCTAGCAGTCACCATCAGGTACGTTATTCTATCTGATGGGGGTGTGGTGGGGGAGGTGTTCAGAAGAGAACACCAGGTGTGGGAAAGGAAGGTTCCCTCCCGACAGTCATGTTTTAAAAGGTCTTGGACTGGGAGCAGCTGCCTTGTCCCAGGCCTGGGTCATGGACTCCTCTTTAGCCCTGAAGCAAGCCCTGGATAGATGACCAGTAATGCAAATTGGGGGGTATAAAAACGGAATTCGTTGACTATGCTGGCCTATGAAATTGGAGCGAGCCATTGAGAGAAGTGAGGTAGTGAAAGGGAGATAGGTCCAATCAAGTGCGGCCAAAGAATGGCTGGCTTTGAGGCTTTAGAGAGCAACGTTCAACCTTTCTCATCTCATGGTGCATGGAAACTAATTACTAACATTCTGCAGTACACCAAAAATATATATTTTTTTACCAATCTGAGAGAAAAAAAATAGGTATAATTTTGATTCATTCACACCAGACATCTATTATGGTATTTGTTGGCTATTGTCACTTTTTTATTTGACCTTCTAAGGGAAAAAAAGTCAGTGCCCTTGACAAGTCAGGTACTGCATGACTTTTTTTAATGTAAACTTTTTATTGAAATATAGCGCATACATAAAATGCACAGATCATAGGTGTAAGTGGACCATTCATGTAATGAATGCCAGGATCAGGAAATAGAACATTACCATGTCCCTAAAAGCATCCCCTCCCTGATAGCCACCACTCATCCTGCCCACTTCCAGCCTCCCTGACACCCACCAGGAAAACCACTATTCTGACTTATAAGAGATAACTTTTGTTTTGTCCTTTATATGAATGGGATCATGCTGTATATAATCTGTTTACATATAACGCTTCTTTGTCTCAGCACTGTATTGCTGAGATTCATCCATTTTGTTGCGTATAACTGTACTTCACTCATTTTTATTGCTGGATAGTATTCCATTGTGTGAATAAACTACAATTTATTTAACAGCCCTAATGCTAGTGGACACTTGGGTTGCTTCCTACTTCTAGCTTATGAAAATTCTTGTCATTTATAATCAGCGCTTTGTAGTACATGTCTTTTGATGAACATATGTACACTTTTCTGTTGAAAATACAGTGAGGATTGGAATCTATGAGACATAAGATATACATGTTCAGCATCAGTAGGTACTACCAAATACCTTGTCCAAGGTGGTGGCACCAACTGCCACTCCCACCAGCAGCATGTAAGAGTTCTAGTCATGCCACATCTTCATCAGTACCAGGTCTGTCTTTTCCATTGAGCTAGTCTGGTGGGTAAGTAATAATAGGCATTGTGTTCTTAACTGCATTTCTCTAATAACTAGTATAGATGTGCATTGGCCATTTTAATACCTTTTTTCTTGAATTATCTAAATCTTTTGCGAATTTTTATTGGGTTTATGCCTTTTAGTTAATAATTTTGGAAGTTCTTTTTATATTCTGATAGTGTTTTGAATATGCACACTACAAAAGTTTCTCCTATCCTGTGACTTAATTTGCACTTACTTCATTAAGTCTTTTAAATGAACAAGTCCTTAATTTATCATTTCCTTTTTTTTTTTATTATTAGTTCTACTACAGTTGTCCCAATTTTCCTCTGTTGCTCTTCTCTGACCCACTTACCCCTACTCTCACAGTCAATCCCCACCCTAAAAATTCTTATGGCACACCAAGGTGCCTCTTGCAGCACACTGGTTGAAAATCACTGTTTTAGAGGGAATGTGATGGAAAGGTCATAGCTTTTCACATATATGAAAATTATTATTGTCCTGGCTTAGTTGTTTAGAGTGTCATCCCAATATGCCAAGGTTGTGTGCTCAATCCTGATCAGGGCACAATACAGGAATCAACAAATGAGCATATGGATGAGTGGAACAACAAACTGATAACGAACTGATGCCCCCCCCCCCACCTCAATCAATAAATACTAAAATTTTAAAATCACTATTATCTTCCCTTAAGTCTTTTTGCTAGGCTTGAATATACCCATTTCCTTCACTGGTCCTCATATAGGAACGTTAAAAGTCTATTCATAAACAGCCTGCATTACCTTCTACAGAGCAGGCTCTATCTAACATGTTTCTTTGAAAGTGGCACTGGGAGACCACTCAAGGTTCCATCCAGCAGGAGTAGGCAGGACCAACTCCCCTGGTTGTAGACGTCCTCCCTCAGGAAACCGAAGCAGTGGATCTGTTTCCCTAACCCTGCTCAGTCACCTTGAGCTCTCTGACTACTACAACACACTCCTGCCTTCTCTGCAAGTATTGTTTTCTTTTTAAATCTGATGTGTATATTAAATAGCAAGGGTTGGAGGAGTGGTTTATTCGTGGATTATTTCAACTCTTATTAAATTCTTAATGACATTTATCCATGTCTTGATCATTTAGTATTAGTCTCAGAGGTTTTTGTTAGTGAAGGGAAGGAAGTATATAATTTATTAATATCTATCTACCTATCTATCTATCACCTATTCCATGACTACAGAAATTTATTGAGAACCTTCTAAAAAGTTGATACTGGATACAGCAGTAGAAAAACAGGACCTGGCTCCTGGCCCTGTTTAGCGCGCAGTGTAGGATCAGAAAAAGATTCTTTTGGTTTGTATTTTTAAATAAGGGAGATCACAACTTACCTAGTGATCTGAACTGGTCCATAGGCATTTTTTTCTTATTCCCTCTGGTTATAACAGAAGAATTAACCCTCATCCCTTCAAAAACCGTCTCTACTTCTACTTCATCACCTCTTGCCTACTCTCTCTCTCTCCTACATTACCCACCTCTCTCTCTCCCTCTCTAGTTGATTCCTTTCCACACATACATCTGCTCAAACATTTCGCACCTTCACAACCCTTTCCTGGACCCAGATTTCCTTCTCCAGCTACTGCTCTATTCCTTTGCATCCCTTCACAACAAAACTTCTTGGGGGGAAAAAATTCTCTAGGCCTGATGTACTTGAGTCTGGAAAAAGTGTGAACGTGTTTGGAACAGCTGTGAGTGTCATGGCAGAGAGATGATAAGCAAGAAAGAGCACTTACCAGAGTCACAGGCACTGAGATCAAAGCCCTCTGCGAATATTTTGACAGGAGGCAGCTGTGTGATAGATAATAATACTGGGGGCACTAGTCTTCCCTCAGAGGACCTGTGCCGACTCCTAGCTCCACCATTCTCTAGATGACATGACCTTGATCCACTTAACTTGAGCCTTAGTTTCCCCATCTAGCAAATGGAACTAGGTGTCTCTCTTTTATGTTTGTTATGACAATAAAATGGGATTCCTGAAAGTGATTCAAATGTTAGGATGAATTACTCACAGTGACATTCCTCTACTCCATTTTTAATAAGGGGGTTTACTGGAGCTTGAGTCTGGGGTCCTCCAAAGTTGGAGCCTGAGCAGAAGCTTTGCTTCACATGGTTCCGTGCTGTCCATTTGGTACTGTGCCCCTGGGGAGCAGAGCTGGGGGAAGAGCAGGAGTGAAACAGGGTGTGAGGGAGGGAGGAGAGTCCAGTGCAAGGATGTATTACTAAGTTGGTCAGAACTGGTGGTGACTGGTGCTTGATCCCATGTGACCTTCCTAGGAGCCCTGTGAAATGCAGCTCAGAGCTGTCTCCTCAGGGGACTAAACGGGGAGGCATTTATCCCCAAATTCCCATTTCTGTTGCACAAAGGAACCCGCTGGGGGCTGAATCCACCTTGCCTCAGAGCTGCACACTTTGAGTGACAAGTGGATCCCAGGGAGTAAAAGAAGGGGAAATGGTGTGGGATGAGGAAAGACCATGTTAGGTTGTATCTTTAAAATTCACTCAGAATGGGTTACTGTAGCACTGGCTGGATGGAGTAAGGCAGGATCAGAAGGATTTGAAATGATGCACAAGACACAGCCCTATCCAACAAAAATGAAAACAAGAGAATGATGAGGCTTGACTCTTATATTTATAGCAGGTATTATATACCATCTCTTTGCAGGAAAAGAGAAGTAAACCTTAGTTTGTTTGTTTTTTATCCTAATTTTCCAGGTACTATCTGTTATGTGAAATTAAGGAAAGCAATCCCCCAGTGTCCCATGTGGCTTTTGTACCAAAGTATAACTAGAGACAGTGTGACCTGATTAAAAGAGACCCAGATTAAGGTCTCAGGCAAATTGCTTAATTTCTCTGGTGAAGCAGAAGCAGAGGTTGTGGGCTAAATTGCGATCAATACTATCTTTCTTCCCTATATTTTAGTGTTTTGGTTTTTTTATTTTTCTTTTTTTGAAGGGAGCAGAAGTTCATTATAACCTAGGAAGAATTCATTATATTAGGAAGAATTATTATCAGTTGGGTATTAGCAGGGGTGCTGCAGAACCAGGGTGGAGTGTGCTGAGAAGTGCCTTAGAAATGCAGCAGTGGAATCATCAAATGCAGATCACACTTTACAAATCTGAGTAAAGAAGACAGGAGCTGGATGGATATGTGAAGCTCAGGGAGAACTTTCAGAGAAGGGAGATACTAGATAGAGCATGATTAGAAGCTGATGCAATCAATTCACGAGAGCAAGATTACTTAAAACCATTTTTTTTAAAGGTACAACTCCTTGTAAGAAGTGTATTTTTATGCTCTCACTCAGTATGTGCCCTATTTACACACAATTGAAACAATGTGCTGTTATGAACATAGGGGTACATAGGTTCTATGAATTGGTGTTTCAGGGTTCTTCAGGTATAGTCCTAGTAGTGGAATTGCTGAATCAAAAGGCAGTTCCATTTTTATTTTTTTAAGGAAACGCCATACTGTTTTCCAGAAAGTTTTCTTTCTTTCTTTCTTTCTTTCTTTTCTTTTTTTTTAAGATTTTATTTATTATTTTTAGAGAGAGGGGAAGGGAGAGAGGCAGAGAGGGAGAGAGACATCAATGTATGGTTGCCTTTCACTTGCCTCCAGCTACGGACCTGGATGGAGACCTGGCTTGCAACCTGGTTATGTGCCCTAACTGGGGAATCAAACCAGTGACCTTTGGGTTCACAGGCTGGAGCCTTATCCATTGTGCTACCAGACAGGGCAGTTTTCTTTTATTTCAGTACATTATTTTCTACCTAACTCATTCTTTAGAAAGGTTTGTAGCTTTATATTGTATGAATATACTATGATTTCTTTTTATCATCACTGAAGATGCATTTATTGATGAGAGAGAGAGAGACAGAGAGACAGAGAGAGACAGAGAGAGATCAGTTTGCCTTCCACATGTGCCCTGACAAGATTGAACCCTCAGTCTTTGGGCCCTGACTGGGCATAGAACTGACAACCCTTTGGTGTATGGGACAATTCCCCCAAAGACTGGGCCACCCGGTCAGGGCTGTGCTATGTTTTATTTAAAGCATTTCTCTGTTGTAGGACAGAAGATTATTTTTAATTTTTTATAGTTTCAAATAGTGCTACAATGAACACTGGTCTAGGAATGTGAATATTTTTAAAGGAAGAGAATTGTGGAAATTAATATATAAACCTTTTTATAGATATTATCAGATTGACTTCCTTAAAGGCTAGGTTAGTATACATGCCAAATGATAGTCAATTTGTCAGTATTTGTTTTTTTCTTGGTTTTAAATCTTGCTTTGTAAGACCTTTCCCATTATGAAAATTAATAACACTGTCCCACATTTCCATTTAGTACTTTTATAATTTTGTTTTGTATTTAACATAAAGATTTTTAAAAATTATCCATTTTTTTTTTAAAGATTCTTATGTATTTATTTTTAGAGAGGAAGAAGGGAGGAAGAAAAGGAGAGAAACACCAATTGGTTACCTCTTGTACACTCCCGCATGGGGACTGAAGCCACTACCAAGACTTGTGCCCTGGCCTGAAATCCAATCAACAACCCTTTGCTTTGCAGGATGATGCCCAACCAACCAAGCCACACCAGTCAGGGTGAAAAATCTATCCATTGTTTTTTGAATTGGTGAGGAGGGGAGATAAAACTTTATTTTTTTTCTCAGATGGATAGGTAATTTTTCTAACATCATTTGTTAAAGAATATTCTTTTCCAGTATTTTGAAATGCTGCCTTTATCTTATATGCATCTCTTGAATTTTTCAAAATTTTACTTTATTTTTAGAATTTAATCTCTATTGTATTTTTTTTCCATTATGATTGAGTCCCCTTATCCCCCCACCCCCACAATCACCACACTGTTGTGTGGACACCATGAGCCCTTTTCCCTTTTTACTCAATCCCTCCACCACCTAACCTTCCTCTCTACTATGGTTGATGTACTACAGTGTGTTATGTATTCCAGCAATAATTCCATGTTATTTAATTAATGGTATCTTTAGAGTTTGTTTGATTATTGAGAGGGCAATGTTGCTCCAGTTGTTTTTGTTTTTCTCATTTTCTTGGTTTTTCTTCTATATTTACTTAAATGGGCAACCTTTATACTCACTTTATGTTCTATTACAAAATACCTTTAGATTTTTGGTCATGATTTGCTTATATTTTCTATATGAAATGTTATCCAAAATCATCTATTTACAACAAGGTATGGAGGATAAGATCAGATACTTGAGGAGAGTGAAGGTATGACATAATTATTATGAAAAGTAGAAGAGCTAGCTTATTAAATTGTCCTGCAGATGAGCAGGGAACCAAAAATATAATAACATCCACCTGTAGTTTGGGTGATTTTTTTCATCAATGCTCAGTTGCTCAGGGGCAGGCATAAAGAATGATTTTGTTGGGCTCACTCTGGCATTGGGTGTGGCTAAGGCAAGCTTAACAGAGAGACAGAGAGGAAAAGAAGTGAAGACATTTTTATATTTTTGTCTTCTTTTCAGTAAAGATAGAATAGAAATAATTGTGTTTCCTATTCAACAAATAGGAATATTTGTGAATAAATAGTGGTTCAAAATTTTTGTTTTGTTGTTTTAAACATCTTAGTAAAATAAAAATGTTAAATTGTAGGGAAGAAAGCTAAATCGTGATATATATATGTATATATATATAATCATGTTATACTAGAAATATCTTACTTGCCATAGGACAGCACTTGTGGTGTAAACTCCTATTATTTTTGTGTATATATTTCCCTAACATTTTGTTTGGTACTAAGCATTCTCAAATGTTTCCCAAGGGGATCCGGAAATATTGGTACATATCCATTTGGCAGTTTAGGGATTTGTTAGAGTGTGGGAAAATTCTGAGGTTATTTTCAGGTTATGACAACTGAATACTTCTTTGCAGGTCCAAAGAACAGTTTATTCTGAAAACTGTAAGGATATCATAGTCTTGGTCCTCCCCTGAGAGGAGAAATTATTGCCATCCTTGAAGAAATATCATGCAAAACCCTGAGTTAGAAAATTGAAGATCTAATATACAGATGAAATGTAAAAAGTCTCCTAATGTTTCAAATTGCTTATTGGTTTATTATATTTTCTTAAGCAAAGTTAAAGCACTATTTTTTTAAAATTTTATTGTTGTTGTATTACATCCATCCCCTTTTTCCCTTTTTGCTCCCCTCTGTCCCTCTCCCCACCCACCCATTCCCCCCAAAGTCAATCCCACCTGTTGTCCATGTCCATGGTAAAGCACTGTTAAAGATGATTTTGCCCTGGCTGGGTAGCTTAGCTGGTTAGAGCATCATCCTTATACAGCAAAACTGAGGGTTTGATCTCTGGTCAGAGCACATATAAGAAGCAACCAATGAATGCATAACTAAGTGGAACAACAAATCAGTTTCTCTCTCTCTCTCTCTCTCGCTCTCTCCCCCCCCCACCCCGTCTCTCTCTCTCCCCCTCCTTCCTCTTTCTAAAATCAATAGCTTAAAAAATTTTTTTAAAGGTGATCCTAAAGGATGTAGGATGTAACTGTGGATGTGACCTGGATATGATAAATGTAACATGGATGTCATAACCAAACTTTTCTGTCTTTTCCTCTGTGAACTTGGGCTCCAGCATGGTGAGTCTCTGTTCCATCCAGATGAAATAATTCAATCTAGTCTCCCCTCCTAGACTCCTGGGTGGCTCCCCATTCCCACCCTAGCTCTCTCAGCCTGACTGCCTTGTAGGTGGGGAAAGACCTGCAGCAGCTGTAGTAACCCCAATGATATCCAGAGCTTACCTATTGCAAAGAAAGGCATGATGCCCTTCGCTGGTTAGTAAATGGCCTCAGCCCAAGGCATCTGGCTGCTATTTTTGACAGTTCCCATTAGCCATCAGTTCATTCTTCACATCTCCTTCAATCATGGCAAGCTGAAATTTTAAATGAGTTGTTGTTCCAGTCTAGACTCCTTCTAAATCAACATGTTCAAATGGAGTGACTGCATTTTTTAAATGTATTTATGTTCAGAGGGAGGGGTAAGAAAGGGAGAAAGAGAAGAGGGACAGTAACTAGCAAGAGATACAGTACATTGATTGGTTGCCTCACTCATGCCCTTAACTGGAGACCTGACCTGCAACCCAGGAACCTGGCCTGACAGGACATCGAACCAGTGACCTTTCAGCTCACAGGCCGGCACTCAATCCACTGAGCCACACCAGCCAGAGCATGACCACATTTTTCAAGAGTTGCCTGCAACCTCACGTTCAGCGGCTCTGCGCATGTATCTTATGTATGATCAATCACAATTTACTCCCTGAACTTTGAGAGAAGACAGTGAAAATAAATAGAAACATCACTGTCTTCTTGGCATATACCACCAATTAGAAAATTCACAGTTCAGAATTTGACTTCTATTGACACCCACTGTCTTTATCCTATCATAAATCCAGTCAACTTTACCTTAAAATATATTTCTGACATCCATCCCCTCCTATCCACTGGCAATGCCAAGTTTTTGGTTCAAGTCTCTGTCAGGTCATTGGGGCTGGTCCCCCATTCCTCTCTGTATACGGCTGGCCCTTCCACCCTTCTGAAGTCTACCAACTAGCTAGCCGTATGGGGGAGTAGCCCCCATAAGCAGCCTTGTGCAGGCAAGTGCTGCCTTTAGGTATACTACCTCTTTGTTCTAAGGTATATAGAGGCTCCTTTGTTCCAATGTGTATATAAGATGTCCCTGCTGTAAGCTAGTGCGCGTCACTATTGTACAGGGTGGACAAACCATATGTGGAATGCCTACACTCTTGAGAGCTCCCGGCCTTCTGGTCGTTAGCCTGCTGCCGCCAGCAATACAGCATGCCAAATCTACTGAAAGCTCTGCATAAGTCCATGTTTATCACCAGGCAAGAGGCCAGTCCACCATCAGAATCTACTAATCTGAAAGCTCTCAAAGCTCCAGGACCTGACAGTCTTCATTGTTTACCTGGTCCATTATCAAAGTCAGTTAACTAGTTTCTCACACCTTTTGATAATGTACTTAAACTCATGGTTCTTCTCTCCTTGACAATTTTTTTATGGCTTATCTGCCCAAATGGCTGACATAAATGTTTTCTGCCTCATCTTCTGTCATTCTCTCATTGGTGCTCTGTGCTCCTACCGCATTGAACTGCCAGCACTTCCAGCACTGCTGTCTTTGCCCACGGGTGAAATTCAAAATATTTAAAGAACGCCAATCAGAATGAATCCATGACCACTTAAAACTACTGCATTAGGACATTCTGTTAAGCATCAGCTCTGGATGCAGTTTCCAGCACCTTGATCTTCAGTTCTCTTCCTGATTAACTTCGGCAGATCCTTCACATGGTCCACAGAAGACTAACATTTAAGCAGGGGTTGGAGGTAGGGACAATGTCATTTAGGAAGGGTTATGGACCTTAATTACACCATGATTAACATGTCTAGGACCTATGTAGAGACTGAATTATTTGCACAGTAGTCACTATTTGTGGAACCTCAAATGACCTTTTATATTTTTGTGATGTGCTCACAAAAACCACTGCCTCGTCTCTGGTTGCTTCATAAATAGTTTTGCCTGCTTCTATTTCTCAGAATTTAATCAGCAAGCTCATCAGCAGATTAGTTTTTTAACCAGGCTCAATCTTTTCATTTCAATGCTGACTAGGAAACATTATGTCCTGAACTGATCTAAAATTACAAGGAAAATTTCCAATATATTCTCTAACAAGAAAAAAAAACAATACATTTTTTCCCTCACTCCAAGTAAGTGTTGTAACCAAGTAAGTGTGTAAACTGGTCAGTATTAATTATATGTCCTTCATCAGCATCATTAAGCATGAAACATCAAGTTGCTGCTCAATGTAAAACATTAAATTGGCATTGAGAGAAATTAAAAGAAGTAACTGACACAATCCCTGTTCTCCATGGGTTGAGAGCCTGCTGTTAAGATAAGACATGAACAACTAAAGTAATAATAACTTTTACCAAGCCAATTCATTATGCATTACTATCAAATAATAAACATTGTGGCTATTAAGGGGAAGAAGTGTCCGTGTTGTTCCTTCAGTTAGATGAGACTTCTGCAGGATTTGGATCTTGAGCTGAATGAAAGGTGAGTAGAATTTCAACATTTCCCAGAAGGAGAACCAGTATATGCTATGGACATAAGTAACACAGAACATAGGGTAGAGCAGGGACTTAAAGTAGTTGGGCTCAGACTGCAAAGAGAATTGTTCTGGGAAGAGGCATTTGGGCTTTAGACCAGGAGTCTTAAAGTTTTGTTAAGCAGGAGCTTGACATAACTCATTTAAAAAATATTAATCAGGCAATAGTACCTAGCAAGCAGTGTGTTGGAAAGAAAGATAGAATAATGGAAAATAGCAGGGGATCTGCTCCTTTCTAGCTGGGTGGTCTTGAGCCCGTTAATCTCCAAATCTGCATTTAATCAGCAATAAAAATAGAAGTAACACCATGTTCTAAAGGTGATTATGGGAATAATAATGTTAACATTTATTTATGTTATCTCCTTTAACCCTTACATCAATGTTTTATTGTGGTAAACTATATAAAACATAAAATTCACCATTTTATCCGTTTTCAAGCATACAGTTCAGTGGCATTAAGTACATTCACACTGTTGTGCAACCATCACCACCATCCATCTGAAGAACATCTTTCATCTTTTCAGAGTTGAACTCAATATCCACCCTGGCTGGTGTGGCTCATTGGACTGAATGAGTGCTGGCCTGTAAACCAAGGAGTTGCTGGTTGGATTCCCAGTCAGGGTGCATGCCTGGGTTGTGGGCCAGGTCCCTGGTTAGGGGTGTGTGACAGGCAACCACATGCTGATATTTCTCTCCCTTTTTCCCTCCCTTCACCTCTGTCTGAAAATAAATAAAATCTTAAAAAGTAAAATAAAATAAAATAACTTCCCATTCCCAGCTCCCAGCCCCTGGCAACCACCTTTCTATTTTTCATTTCTATGAATTTGACTACCTTAGGTACTTCATACAGGTGGAATCATACAATATACATCCTTTTGCGTCTGGCTTATTTCACTTAGCACTATGTCTTTTAAGGTTCATCCATGTTTTAGCATGTTCCACAATTTCCTTCCCTTTTAAGACTAAATAATACTCCATTAAATGTCTTACATCACTGTTTTATAATAAGAAAATTGGACTTGGAGAGGTTAACCTGTTTAAAATATCTTTTAGGAAAATAAAGAGGTAGGGTTTGAACCAAAATGGTCTGATTCCATAACACATCCTTATTTCCCCTGCATGTCTTTCTTCGTGTAGGCAAAGGGCCTACCACTGCACCTGGCCCAGAGAGGAAGGAGGCTATTGCAGGAAGACCTTGTATTGCTATTGATTATCTAGCACCACTTCCTCAGCTCATCCTGGTAACACAATTCCCCTCTTCCCTATGGAGCTTGTTTTGTGATTGGACACCTGACTATATAAGGGACGCAAAAGTAAGCATGTTACCTCGGCCAGGCGAGTCAGAGCCTTGTACTCCTCCCTCCAACAGGGAGTGATTCAGGAGGTATCATGTATGCATTCAGAGTCATCTCTGGTGCTACAAGGAGCTCTGAGTCAGAGGTTGTAGCCGTGGTCCATTTTAAAATTAGCAGGAAGATGGCAAGAGAGGTGGCATCCTGAGCAATTATCTGACCCCTAGATTTTTAGACATAGCTAAAGCTAACTGCCGCCATCTACTTCCTAGATGCATGAGCCAATACATTCCTGTTTTTTTTCCTTTTAAACTAATTGAAGTTCTCTGACTTACAAGAGAAAATTTTCACTACTGGGTCAAATGGCCTTCATGGTAATGGAAAGAAAGAAACTAACAAGCACTGTGGAGCTATGTGGTATGAGGAAAGGGAAAAGTCAAAAGTTCTTCCAAGGTTTGGATATTTAATGACCAAGAATAATTCTATTACTACAAAAAGTAGAAGTTGCTATTTGCGGTACAGAAGAGAGAATTACTGGTATTCCCAGGAGCCCCAGTGCTATCTAGCTTCCAAAGAAAAAAATGCACATTACTTATGATTGCTAACCATTTCATCTTCTTCCAGAATCTCAAATTCATGTTGTGTCCAATGTCCCATTGGAGTAGGGATTTTAGACTTTAACCTTAATTCTTTTTTTTTTAAAGATTTTATTTTAAATTATTTTTAGAAAGAGGGGAAGGGAGAGAGGCAGAGAGGGAGAGAGACATCAATGTATGGTTGCTTTTCACCTGCCTCCAGCCACAGACCTGACTGGAGACCTGTTTTGCAACCTTGTTATGTGCCCTGGCTGGTAACCTTAATTCTTTATTCCCGCTCAGTCAACTCATATACATTCTCCTTCCAAATATAATTTACTCACTAATCTGCTCATTCATTTCTAATATACTTGTTCAGTGCTTACTATATGTTAGGTACTGTGCTAGATACTGAAGATATCATGATGAGAAAATAAACATGGTCCCTCTGTTTTAGGATTTTGTGATCTAGTGGAATAAACAAACATAGGATGCATTATTACACAAAGGAATAAAATTCGAAATTATATTAAGTGCAATGAAGAAAATGGATTTCCGTAAGAGTATTAGTGGGGGTTGGGGAGGGGGATCTAATTTAGATGGAGGACAGTGAGGGCATTAAAGGATAGCTCTCTGGGGAAATAACTAAGCCAAGGCCAGGCCAGGGTGAGAGATCAACACTAAAATGGAAAGGAAGGTGGAAACCAGAGGCGTTAGTCTCACCCACCCAGAAGAAACAAGTGATTCATTCCTTAGGAATGTGAGGCAGGGAGAGTTGAAACTGGTTTCTTTGAAGTGGGGCTACACAGTTCCCTTGGAGCAGGGACTGGCAAATAATGAGGTATTAGAGGGCCCCTACCACCTGTTGGCTAGTCACCTCTCAGTGACTCTGCTCATTCATTTGTCCATTTATTTACTCATTCAAGAAATACTTATGGAACACCCATAGGCAGGGGCATTATGCTAAATGAGAAGGATCCAGAAAAGGAAGACAATCTCTAATCTAGTTCTCAGCAGGAAAAAAGAATCACTTCTTCAAACGGCTCCAAGAGACACCTAAGTCTTTCCCTTGGGGAAGCCGTTAGACACAGGCATATATATGTATATTTATTAAACCTTTTTTCTCTACCCACTCACCCCTAGCAGACTTGTACACATATTTTCCCTCAGAGATTTAAACATAATCCTTCTAGCAGAAGCAATGCTCCTTACCCACGTAAAGCTAAGAAAAAAGACTCCATAGGCCAACATGGCAGACTGACACCAAACACAGAATGGCTGCCCAGTCCCTCCAGATAAACAAGGAAAGGTCATCCAAACACAGGAAGACAGCCGTCCCCTTCCCTTTTCCTTTACCCCCTCCTCTTCCTCCCTCTGGCTCCCTTATCCCCAGAGGGTGGACCCAGCCTTTCCCAAAGTTTATTCTGAGAGCTCCAGGCTCCCACAGTGGAACGTGCTGCGGACATGGGAATACAACAGCCTAGCCAACAGGGAAAACCAAAAATATAAACGGAGAGATTTAATAGATTCCTCTTGCTCTCCTAAAGTTGTGGCAAAAATGTCCGTTCTTAGCGCTTTTACTATTTTTTATACGTCAGCCCTTTTGGGGAGTTCTTCTGAAGTTTGTTGCATTTGTCAGCAAACACTTTGCACAGAAAAATGTTAAGCCCTTTCTTAGGATCCCAGTGCCGCAGACTTGATCCACTAAAGAATTGCAATAAAATGTTAGGAAACAAGATCCAGAAAGCCTAACATGTCAAACACTGGCAATGCATTTAACAAGAGTACAAACAACACTAAAATTGCAAGAAAAAATTTCCAAGGTTCAATTTCCTTTAAATTCACTATTGAAATTTTATTTTAAAAACAAAACAAAACAGGAACCCGAGCCCATAAATAGGAAGTCACTTTATCTTTCACTGACGTATTCTGATCAAAACAGTGGTGAGAGAATACAGGCTTTGGTTTTAGTCTACCCTTAGGAGAGAAAAGGTTAAAACTACGGCATCGTGTGCCTCAATGATTATAAACCAGCGTTTGTGATGAAATGTTGAGTACTCGTTTCAAAACAGACACAGTGTTTGAAAGCAAAGCATAATGGTGACCTTTCTCATTAGCTGTTGCTCAAACAAAGATATGTTCCAGCAATATCCGATGCTTCCTTCCTGCCAGGGCCTCCACCCAGTGCGATTTAAAACACTTGTGTTACATCCAAACCAGAGCTGGGGATGTGGTGGGGCTGAGTTACAGCAGCATTGTGTTTATGGTTCATTATTACTTTCTAAGTTTTCTAAATGCTTTGTTTTGTTTTCACAAATTTATTGTCACAAGCTGGATTTGCTGCAAAACTATGTGAAACTATAGAAATGAACTTACATACTTATGTACTCTTCTCCATCATAGGTTCTTGACCATAAGAAGAGTTTTATCCCATTGATCCTTGATGAGTGATTTTATGAATACATTATAGGCAAAAACAAAAACAATTTTTAAGGACTATGCTTACCTTGTTTTGTGTAAAAAGCTATAATTACAAATATAAGGAAAGAATGTAAGAAATAGGAAGAGACAGAGATTGAGAGACTGCTTTAATATAAGTAATCCTTGTTTCCATCATGACTGACACTTCTAAATAAGATAAGTTGAAATGTCAGAATCAAGGTGATTTTTCCATGGAACAATAAAAAATGCCTGACACTTAATTTTTATAAAAATGACCATAAACAGCCCAATTGTAAGTGATGTAAACTATTTATATTTTCTATAATGGACATAATTTTATACTAGAAAAAATGAGTATATGTTATTTTTAAAGTAATTTTACTTATTTTTATTTATGTAGTATAAAGCTTTCTAAAGTATATGTACATTAGTTCAAAAAAAAAAAAACAAACTACACACTAATAAATCACATGAAAGACCAGGAAGGTGGATGATTCTGATGAACTTAAACCAGTTGGGGGCTATACCTGCACCTGAAATGGAATCTGTCCCTTTTTACACTTTTGCTGAAAATGGGAAGCCCTTATTTTCCGAGAGAAATCCGGGCACTGCTAAGAAAGTGGAGAGGGAATGGAGAGCAGAGAGGCAATTAATGACCATCCACTTTAGCACTCCACAGGAGTTGTCATGAAGATTAAGTGATACTGTGGATATATGATACTTTGCATACTTCCTGGTGCACATAAGTGCTCAAAGGCTGGGCTGAGACCCAACTGAAAGGTCAGTCTCAGCCCTTCCAGAAAGTTTGGTCTATGGACTCTGAAGAGTCTCTCTTCCTTAGGATCATGAGATGCCAGTAGGTGAGCTCAAAGCTTAAAACTGCCATAGCCATTTTTTTCCATATGCAGCCATGTGGAAAAAGTCTGTTGAATGAGACAATAAGGAATAGAAACCTCTAAGAAACCTTGGAAATGAAGAAAGAGATCCCTCATAGTGTCTTCCAAACTATGAATCCAGGTATGTCTGAAGACATCACTTACCTTGGATCCCCCAGTTATACAAACCAATAAATTCCTTTCTTTTTAAGCTAGTTTGAGTTTGGTTTTTATTACTTGTAAGTGAAAGGACGCAGACTAATGCAACCTTTTAAATACAAGTTCAAGCATCCTGCTTGTTCCCACAACTTGTCATCTTTCTAGCTAGTTTGTTCAAGAACACCTTATTAGGACTTCCAGTCCTCTCATAACTCCTCCACTTTTCCCATATGCATTAGTCCCCTCCCACCTTTACTTTTCTCCCTTTGCAACCTAGGTGTATGGTTGGTTCATCATTTCAATCCCTTGCTTACTTTTATGTGGCAAAAATTCAATCTATGGAGCCTAATGACCTGCTGTCTCCACACTTTAACCTGAGTAATTAAACAACACTAGAGAAAAATCACACAAAGTGTGGCCCAGGTTTACCCTAAGTTTATGATCATACCTCAGCTGGACCTTCAGGGTGGTTTAGCAATCCTGCTACAGTTTTCCAGTTGGCGTTGTCTTACATTCCCTAATGACAACACCAAACCTTTCATCACTCTCATCTTTCCCTGACTCCGTCTCAACAGATGACCTGCTTCGTAGACAAAATGGAAACCATGAAACAATTTGCTAACATAAGCCAACCTCTATTAGTCCTCTTTTCTCAGAATAGAGTTATGTTTCCTATTTAAGTCCCATTCATCTATGTGAGACTTGGATCTTGGATCTCATTCCCTCCTATCTTGTCAGGAATCTGCACTATCAATTTGCCCTTCTCTGGTTTATATCTCAGCCTCCGCCAGATAGTTCTATTTGTCTCTCAGAGCCACTTTTTGTCCTCTGCCTTCCTTGTGCTGGGGGAGTCTGGAGTCTTCATGAACTATTTGGCCAATGGGAAGCCCTGGCAAGAGATTTGGGAGAGGGAGGGAGTATGAGATAAGGTTATTTATTTCTCTGACTTCTTCCCCTCAAAATCTTCTTGGGTTGGTTGCTTCTTCTTCTTCTTCTTCTTTTTTTTTTTTTAAAGATTTTATTTCATTATTTTTAGAAAGAGAGGAAAGGAGAGAGGCAGAGAGGGAGAGAGACATCAGTGTGGTTGTGTTTCACCTGCCTCCAGGCACAGACCTGACTGGAGGCCTGGTTTGCAACCTGGTTATGAGCCCTGGCTGGGGAATCAAACCTGCGACCTTTGGGTTCGCAGGCCGGCACCGTATCCACTGTGCTACTAGCCAGGGCGGTTGCTTCTTTTAATCAAAGTCATTGTCTTCTGAAAACAGCCCTCTCCTTTCCAGTTCTGATCATTGCTTCCTTCCTTCATTCCTTTAAATTTAAGGTAATTATTTCACTGTTGCTTGCCCCAAGTACTCTACAATCTCTTGCCAATTCCCTATATTGTAACTGTGTCATTGTAAATAGTCCTTTCTTTCAATTATCCTAATCTGAGTATTTCATCTGTTTCCTATACTGACACTCTGTACTTCTCTAATGGATTCTTCTTCCAGCCTCATAGATCCTAAATCTTTACCTGTTATCTACTTTTTCTATTCTACACTCTTGATCCCATCCCAGATCTTACCATCAATTGGAATTGTTCTATCTCTGAAATCTTAAACTCCAAACTCTCAGCATCATCTCTTAACCTTATCAAGGTATGTTTTTAAATTGTATCAAAAACACTAAGCCCCTTGACTATTCCATCCCACTTCCAATTTCTCAGTCTCCTCTTATCCTCATTTCCTTCTCCAAGAAGTTTCTAAACAAAGGTACCCCTCTTCAGTTGCCCTCTGCTTAATACTCTCCACTCTTCATTCTTCTACATGCCCAACTAAAAAAATCTCAATCCTGGGTCAATTCAACTATGAAGTTTCTTGACCCTATACCTGGTGTCAATGGAGAGGAACATGTATTTGTATATATTGGTGTCACTCATAAGATCTCCAACCTCACCTCCAACCTTTCTAAGAGTCCATAGGCAACATCTTCTTTCTTCCCTGTCAATAATATAATTTCAAACCTTCTTAAACTAAAAGGAGAGGTCTGCATTTGCCATTTTACCTTTCTCACTTTAATTCATTGTCAATTTTCTTCTTAAACTCACTCCTCTCTTGCATTCCAGGAAAATACTATCTTTAGGCTTCATCTTATCTCTGCAATGTTGACATTTCCCCAGGGTTTCATTCTTTTCCTTTTTCTCAGTAAAGCTCTTTTCACCGCTCTTGTTTATCCACTGCCAATGGTGACTAGCATGAACAAACTATACACTGATAATCCCTAAATCTAAAGGTCAAATTGTGCCCTTAAATTCTACATCAGCATACCTCATTGCTGGAATTTTTGACTGTATGTCTAACCAGTACTCAAAACTCATCTGTTATAAATTAAATTATTAATATTTCTTTTCACATTACAATCTGCCCTAATTCTCTTCCTCGATTGAATCACATTGTTTTTCATCTTCTCAGTCACTGGACCTCAACTTTCTGCAGACATCACTGCCTCCTGATGCACCAATTCTTATTCATTTGATCACCAAACCCTTGTTGATTCTAATTCTTTTCTCAATAGTTCCAAAAATCTATTTATTCTTTCTATTTTTTCTGACATCATTATTTTTTGGTTTAGAATATTACATGAACCTTCTAACTGATCTCTGTAATTCTAATCTACCCATATCCCATACCACCAAAAGAATGATCCATTCCTAACGTCTTATATTATTTCCCTTCTTAAAACCCTTTAGTGACTCTCCACTGCCTTGATGGCAAAATACAGACACACTAGCATGATATAATAAGCTCTAATAGTGGAAATCCCTTTTGTTTCAAGAAACAAGAAAACAGCTCTGGTCAACTCAAGAACAAAGAGGATAATTTATTGGGAAGATATTGGAGAATTTATGAAATTGGAGAAATTGAACAACCAAATGTCAGGAAGAACCTGAATTAGAGCAGCTCTGAGGAGTGCCAGCAGCAGAAAGTCAAAAGCCTTAACCAGGGCTACCATTTGTAATGGTGCCAATTGTTCACTGTTGGTGGTGGCCCTTCTCTCTCTGAGGTTTCATTAACTGAGGCCCCTTGTCCCTTCATTCTAGTTTCGACATTCCCAGAAATCGTATTTTGATTGGTCTAACTTGGTTAAATCAATTAATCTCTAGACTTATGGGAGGAACAAATGACAGAGATGTGACCACTGGGTATTCCCACCTGTGTATAGGGCATTGTCAGAGAACTGGGAATCACTGTGAGCTAAGAATATATCTAAGGGGTGCATGCTGTACTCTGTACTTCTCAGTTTTCTTTCTCTACTGTTCCTCAAGTTGTATACTATTTCCCTTCTGTGGTATATGTAATGGACTGAATTGTCCTCTCAAAAGTAATATGTTAAAGCACTATCCCCTAATGTGACAGTGAGAAAATAAATTACTGTTTTGTTTTGTTTTTTTAAGGTTTTATTCATTATTTTTAGAGAGGAGGGCAGAGAGTGAGGAAGAAAGGGAGAAAAACATCAATGTATAGCTGCCTTTCACCTGCCTCTAGCTACAGACCTGGCTGGAGACCTGGCTTGCAACATGGTTATAGACCCTGGCTGGGAATCAAACCAGCAACCTCTGGATTCACAGGCTAGTGCCAATCAACTGAACCACCAGCCAGGGCTAAGTTACTGCTTTTTAAGCCACCTAGTCTGTGCTATTTTATAATGGCAGCATAAATCCATGAAGACAATGTGTTACTTGCTGTCTCCTGAAATAGGTCATGCTCTTTTAGACTATCTTGTCTTTACATTTTGTCTGGCTTTTTCACCCAGTTTACTGGGGTTTGAATTAACTTCTCTTCACTAGTACATCTCCTTCTCTTCTTTATTTTGTAAACATGCACTCATCAGTCAATAATCAACTTTGAGATCACTTCCTCCAGATACCTTTCTTGATTCTTCCAGGCTGACTTCACAGTTCTCCTCCATATAGTCATAGCTTCCTGAGCTTAATTTTATCACAGCTCTTATTATGATTCCTTATTATTTAATCTGTCTCTTGTGAGATCTTTGATGTCCGAGTATTTTTTAAATTTGTACCTGCAGAGGCAAACATAGCACCCAACTCATTGTTAATACTCATTTGTTTCTACTTCATGGTACATACCTATCATGGATTGGCTGTGGCTCTACTCTACAGTCTTCACTCCAAGACCCAGGCTGCCTTTCCCTGGAGCATTGCTAGTTTTATGGCAGAGAAAGAAAGCATAGTGAACCATGCACTGACTCTTGAAGCTTCTACCAGAAGTGACACAAGTGATTTCTGCTCATATTTTATTGACTGAAGCACGTTATATGAACACCTCTGGATTGACACAGAGAGGGGCAAATAAGGATGAACAGCCTACCATACTATGTACCCTGACCTATGCAAGTCCTTGGTTTGTCACTTGCAAAATAATAATAATAATCTCTGCATTGAAGACCTAGGTAAGGATGTAAATAATGTATGTAAAGTGTTTGATACATCAAAGTTTATCAGGAAATGGTAGTTATTTTGCTTTAAAAGTTTTAAAATCCTGCTATTCAGCTTAAATCATTTTAAGTAAAGCTTTCTAAACACTTTTGAATAAAAGATATTAGTTCTCACTTAAACTGTCTGAACTAAGTTTAGCCCTGGCTTGGTGTTGTTTCTATCAAGGTGATTTTTGCCAGAATCAAGGTGATCTATGAAGAAATAGGTTGTGTAAAATTTCTGTGATTTATTATTCACCTTTTTGTGTTCCAAGCCTGTTCTCTTCTCTTTTTATTTTTTAAAATTTTATTCTATTGATTATGTTATTATAATTGTCTTGATTTTCTCCCTTTGCCCCCCTCCACCCAGCACCCTCATTCTCATCAGGCAATGCCCCCACCATTGTTCATGTCCATTGGTTATGCATACAAGTTTTTTTGCTACTCCCTTTCCCCTACTGTTCTTTACATCCCTGTGGTTATTTTATAACTACCTATTTCTGTTTGTACTTCTTTTTTTAAAAGTATATTTTATTGATTATGCTGTTACAGTTGTCCCATTTTCTTTTCCTTTTGCTCACTTCCACCCAGCACCTTCCTTTCCTCCCGCAATCCCACTCCCCTTAGTTTATGTCCATGGGTCGTGCATATAAGTTCCTTGGCTTCATCCTTTCCTATATTATTATTAATTTCCCCCTGCCTATCTTGCATCCACCAATTATGCTTCCTAATCCCTGCACCATTTCACCATTTCTCCCCCTTTCCCCTCCCAGCTGCTAACCCTCCAAATGATCTCCATATTTATGATTCTAATCCTATTCTGGTTGTTGGTTTAGTTTGTTTTAGTTTTAGTTTTAGTTTCCAAGTTCTGTTGTTGATAATTGTGAGTTTGTCATCATTTTAATGTTCATAATTTTGATCTTCTTTTTCTTAAATAAGTCCCTTTAACATTTCATATAATAATGGCTTGGTGAGGATGAACTCCTTTAGGTTTACCTTGTCTGGGAAGCACTTTATCTGCCCTTCCATTCTAAATGATAGTTTTGCTAGATAGTGTAACCTTGGTTGTAGGTCCTTGCTTTTCATCACTTTGAATACTTCTTGCCTCTCCCTTCTTGCTTGCAAAATTTCTTTTGAGAAATCAGCTGATAGTCTTATAGGAACCCCTTTGTAGGTAATTGTCTTCTTATTTCTTGCTGCTTGTAAGATTCTCTCTTTAACTTTTAGCATTTTAATTATGATGTATCTTGATGTGGTCCTGTTTGGATCTAATTTGCTTGGGACTCCGTGCTTCCTGGACTTGTATGTCTATTTCCTTCACCAAATTAGAGAAGTTTTCTTTCACTTTTCAAATAGATTTTTAATTTCTTGCTCTTTCTCTTCTCTTTATGGCACCCCTATGATGCAATGTTATACCTCTTTAAGTTTTCACAAAGACTGCTTACACTATCTTCATGTTTTTGGATTTTTTTTTTTCTTGTTCTGAATGGTTGTTTTTTGCTTCCTTATGTTCCAAATCATTGTCTTGATTCTCGGATTCATCTATTTTACTGTGGTTCCTTGTAAATCATTCTTTATTTCAAGTAGTGTATCCTTTGTTTCTGATTGGATCTTTTCTATGCTGTTGAGGTCCTCACTAAGTTCATTGAGCATCCTTATAACCAGTGTTTTAAACTCTGCATCTGATAGATTGCTTATCGCCATTTCTTTTGGCTCTTTCTCCAGAGTTTAAATCTTTTATTTAATTTGGCCCATGTTTTTTTGTCTCCTTATTTTGGCAGCCTTCCTGTACTTGTTTCTACGTATTAGGTAGAGCTGCTTTGACTTCGTAGCTTGGTAGTGTAGCCTAATGTAGTGGTTGTCCTGTATGATCCAGTGGCACCAACTCCCCTACCATCCAAGCTGAGTACTTGAAGTGTGTCCTTTATGTGGGTTGAATACACCCTCTTCTTGTAGTTGAGCCTTGGTTGCTGTTGACAGATCAATGGGAGGGGTTTACCCAGGCCAGTCAGCTGCAAGGACTGGCTGGGACCATTGACCACCAATCTCCACCTGCCATGGAGGATCAAGTATTCAGGAGCAGGATGGTGGTGCGCCAACGTGGTCTGTAGCTGTCCATTAGACCTGTTGGCCCTGGAGTTTCCCAGGTGGTGCAAGCCAAGGTTAGCCCCCATCTATGTTATGCTTGGGGCCACACTGCCTTAGCTATAAAGCAATCTGAGATGCTGCTACTATGCTTGGCTTAGTGAGTCTCAGGTGAAGCCAAGACATGAAGAATCTAGGCTGGCTGCTGCTAGTGCCAGACCTGGGACCCACTGAGGGTAGAATTTAAGATGTTGTGCAGCATAAGCCAAGATCAGCCGTTCATATGGAAAAGCAGCTTGGGTGGGCAGAGTCTCTGGGGATCTCTAAGGCAGTTCAAACCGCATTAGCTAGATTGATGGAATGTCAGATATAGCACCAGCTTGCTGGCCCTGTGGGTGGAGGGTTTAGAAAAGAGATACTGGTCATTGCCTGCCTTGATCCAGACACTTTAGTTCCTCCCTGTGTACCACCTTTCAAGCTGCTAGCCTGGTGTTGGAGCTCAGAAGGAGTGAGTCTGAGAAGGTGAGCCCATGTGTGGGTTCTTTAAGAGGAATTCCTTGGGGCTCTAGCAGTTTCTTCCACCAACTCATTCCCCTCTCATTTTTGTAGCCAGAAGATGTAGGGACTTATCTTCCTGGCACTGGAACCCTGGGATAAGGGGCCTGATGCAGGGCTGGAACTCCTTGCTGTTGGCATATACTTTCAGAATTTTTATCCACGACACATGGGTGAGAGACCAGCTCGTTCTGCATCTGTGCCCTTCCTACCAGTCGGGATGCATGGAGTTTATTTAATTCTGTAGTTGTTAGACTTCCATTTTGACCCAATTTCTGATGTTTCTAAGTGACGGTTCTATATTTCAGTTGAAATTTTGATGTGGTTGTGCAAAGAGGCAAGCCATGTCTGCTCACACTGCCAACTTGACCGGAAATCTCAAGGTTTGTTTTCTAAGCAGGATTATTGGCAACCGAGGAAAGGGCATATTTGCCCTTTTTGCATCACTAGAAATGAGCACAATTCCCTACCCAAGGGATTTCTTGGTACTGATAAATCTGTTTAGAAATAGAATTAGTACTTTATGTTTTCATTTTACCGTATCCAATAATTTCCTAAGTTTATAGTTACATTTTGGAGATATTTATTTGTAAAAGAATCTTATTTATTTGTTAAATTTACACATCATTTTCTACCAAATAGTCAGAGCAAAGAGCAAGGTTGTCTAACTTGGCATATAGGCAGTTTCAGGAAAGTGGATAAGCTTTCTTCTGGATTCACCCAGTGAAAACTAAGTAGGATACTAAGTAGAAAACTAAGATGGTAAATTACTTACCATCTTTTCATTACTTTCCCAAGAATAGCTGAAAGAAATCTTATATATGTAGTGAATTGAAAATTCTTTTCATGAGATTTTTCTTTCTAGTTCTTTTAAATATTTGGTAGCCATATAAAACTATCAAATGTGACTTAAAAAATAATTATGCACTTTGCAGTATTCCAAAGTGAGGATTTGAAATACATTATATACCTTCCAATGAAATATATTATATACCTCTTTTGAGAGGTATGTGCTTCAGCCCAGATCTTTTGAATCAGATCCTTTGTGTAGTTGGGTCTAGAACTATGTTTTTTAAGTGTTCCTTGGTGATTTTGATTATCTGCCCACTTTGGGCAGTGTTCACAAGATTGCTACACTATGTGTTACTTTGGTCTCTTGGTAAAAGAGCTATTCCAGGGACTTAGATCATTTTGGCAATTAGAAAGATCTAGTCAGAACCATAGCACTTCCCACTGCCCTTCGGCAGGGCTCCTCTCCTACACACACACCATTCTGTCATAGATGTTGAGAAGTGTAAACCTATGGACCGGAGAATATCCCATGCAGGGGTCTCAGTGACTGCATGTCCATTAACATGGGAATTCTGAGCCATACATCTCCAGGGGAAATCAATTCCCAGCAGTGCTGCCAAGCTGGCTTATGGCTCAGAATTGATTTCTACCCACCTTAGCCACTTCTCATCTCACTGTTTATACTGTATAGCATTTGTCCAACTAGTCCCCAGTTGATCTGATCCAGAATCCCCTTTCCCTTGAGTGCTTGTAAGCAGTACCTGACAGGGGAACTCTTTTAAAAGGAGTAGCCTGTGTGCACATAATTCAAATTCTAGTTTCACAGTGATAACGCTATTATGTATGATTGCAGTTCTCTAAATTCCTCCAGCTTATTTCCTGCCACCAGAGTGACGAATGCCTTGATATGTGCCTGAATTTCTGTGATGTGCTGCCATGTAGCCCTGTAACATGTCTCACTGATGGTGTTGATCTCAGGGTTGGCTTTAAGTGCTGGGCTGCTTCCAGAAAGAACAGCCTCTAGCACACCTCCCACCTTGTGCTTGCCCAGAGAGATATGATAGCACAAGGGCTCCCATTCCTTCCCTATCATGCTGTCATGTTTGGCAAACATAAGGATTTAGTGTAAATTTAGAAAATTACAGTTGTTTTAGAAAGTGAGTTTAAATGTGTCTGCATATATATCTATATGAATATTTTATAAGTGCATATAGGTGGATACATGTGTATGTGTGCTATTACAGTACATGTGTACACCAATATAGTACAAAACACCAATTTTCTCCCATTGGAGTTGCAGAAAAGAATAGGATAAACGATAGGCATTCTTTCTCTCCTTCCTGTTAGTGTCTCCATGATGTTTGGTGCCTTTTCTTTTTTATTTCCCTAACTCCAGGGCAAAACATATAATAGTTATCATTGTAACCATTGTAAGTATAGTTGGCCCTTCAACAACATGAAGGTGAAAGGTGCTGACCCCCCAAAACTTAACTACTAATAGCATACTGTTGACTATAAGCCTTACTGATAATAAAAACAGTTGATTAACATATATTCCGTATGTTATATGTATATATACTATAGACTTACAATAAAGTTAAGCTAGAAAAAAGATGTTAAGAAAATCATGAGGAAGAGAAAATACATTTATAGTATTTATTGAAAAAACCTGCTATAAGTGGACTCATGTAGTTCGAGCCCATGTTGTTCAATGGTCAACCTATACAATTCAGTGGCATTAAATTTTTGTACCTAATGGTGAACTTCATGATTTCACCATGCTCATTGTGGCTAGTTTACATGGCTCATGGGAGAGATTAATAAGGTGTACAGCTGTGACCCCTGAAAGCCTCTGACCTTCCACCTTCCTCTACAGGTTCCATAATGGTACTCACTTTTCAAATCAAGGGACTTTCACTGTGGGAAGGTTACCTGTTATGCTGGGTTGGGTGAAAGATACAACGTTGTACAACCATCTCCAGTTCTCAAAGAGCTCTTCATCTGCTAGGGAAGAAAGCCAGACCAAAAAACTAATCATCATAAAAAGTGCATTTGTAAAATAAAGTACTAAAGGCAGAAAGAGAAGGAAGAATAAAGTCTAACTGAGGAATATTAGGAGATGAATAGAATATCTAAAGGAAGAAAAAGGTAGTCCTGATAGAACAGAGTCAAGAAAAGTATTTGAGATATATATATATATATATATATATATATATATATATATATATATATAATTATTTATTAAATGAGTAAATGAATGCAAATCTGAGCAAAGGCCAACAACTAAAAGTATAAGCGAACTTTGAAGAACAATGTGTAATAGCTGGGTGTGGTCAAGGTGAATAGTGGAAGGTAGTATCAAGATGATAGACAAAGTTAGAATCAGATTAGGGAAACTTTAGCCCAAAAGAACAACTCTCACCAAATTCATGTTGGAATGAATAAAAAGAAGGGACTCAAGGGGAAGGCTGTAGCTAGAATGAAAGTCCAAGTCAATCCCACCCTTAAGAAGGCCCTCAAGACACTGAGGTGGGAATGAATGAGGGTGGAGGTGAGGCTCAAGAATTAAGACAGAAATTTAGACCAGAGAAAAGATTCTATGAACACACTTAATTAGCGAGTCATAAAACAATGAAGCAACACCATGCTTTCAACAAGCATGGACAAAAGACCTACCAGATTGTCCCTGTGGCCACAAAGTGACATAGAACAGTCACTGTATTGGTGGCCTCCATTCTACTTTGAAAGGTAGAGAGGGAAATGTGATTTTGATATGCTCTAAAAAGTGCTTTAATAGACGTTATGTGTTAAATGAAGTGGCATATAGTGGAAGGAGGGATTAGTTAGTGCCACCACTCTGGGGTCAGGAAAAACCTCCCAGACAGATGACATTTAAACCTAGTCTTTGAAGTAAAATGCAGTTGGTCAGAGAAGAGGGGCAGGGCTTTCCAGGAAGAGGGTGTAGACAAAAAGAGGCATGAAATTGCACAGCAAATAAAGCATTGCTTCATACTCTAAGCAGCTGCCTACTAATCTACACAGAAATACTAAAACCGCTGGAGATTAACCATCTGGAAGGACCCTCACAGCTGCTCTTTGAGAGCCACTGTGTTAACGGACAAAAGGCAACCATGAAAAAGAGCAAACCTGGCCAAAACCATCAAAGGAGCTGGAAAGTAGGACACTTTTGTCCACCACTCATAGGAGAGTTACCTGCATTAATAACAAGTTTTTAGTCAACCTGATTCCTTACGACTGTAAATTGACCAATATCATTGCCATCTTATTCCACTACACATCAGGAGTTAGCATTTTTTTCCTGATGGTCACATTTTTGCATTTACCCAGTTAGCTTGACTAGGCACCTCATCACCCCACTTCCTCAGAGGCCTGCGATAACCCTAAGCAGCAACAGGATTTCTCCCGGGCGGGCAGCCTAATGCTGTGGAGCTCTTTAAGCGTTTGTTCCTGTTTACTGGCAGTCAGGTTGGTCCCAAACCCATCTTTCCAGGCTGGCATGCCTACGTAGTAATTAAACTGAAGCTTTAATATGGCTTAAAATATTTTAATGTGATGATGCCCTGAGGGTCCTCAGCAAAGTTTGGTTTAATAAATTTAATGACTAATTAAGACACCGTCAATTTCAACCTTCATTAGGTTAATTTTTAAATGAGTTTCAGAATGTCTTTCAGGACATTGTTTCTCCAGATGTGGTGAGAAACACACACATGTACATGCACGTACCAGGCATGGATTTTAATAATTGACTTGCTGGTCACAAGCTGTGCACTTGGGAAAAATCACTGACCCTCTCTGGGCTGCTTTTTCCTTGTCTATAAAGGAAAAACTTTGGACAAAGTTTTCAAAGTTCCCCCCAGTTTTTAAGGCAATGGTTGAATGGCTGTTCTCAGGACCTCCCCTTTAGAGAGGCAGAGAGTACAAAGCTATACGAAATACATCATATGTGTGCGTGCGTGCGTGTGTGCGTGCGTGTGTGTATGCATAAATAAACCTCAAACAACCTGGTGGCTCTGTGCAAGTAGTAGAATTAGAATTGAGGATGTTCTCAGTGTGCAGAAAGATTCCTTGAAATATTTTATTAACTGACTGATGTACAAATAAAATTTGGAGACAATCTGGGATTACCAAAATGTGTTCATTTTCCCCAAACTACTTAATTCTGCTGCCCCTCAAGGCTGAATTGTTTCCTTTCCAGGAGCTCTATCTTGGAGGACCGACTGGCAATTGGTGAATAAGATTAGCCTTAACCAACCTGCTTCCCTCCAGGAGAAATCTCAGGAAAAAGCAAATCACCAACTTGTCCTTTTCCTGCCTTTCTCCCATCACCCTGTCAGGCATGTCACACGCTGGGAAATTTACCTTAGTTGGGGAAGAATGGGAGAGTTTCAGAGAAACGGAAAGAGAAAAAATTAAACTATTAACTATTTCATGGCTACAACCAAATGGTCCTTCTTCCCAGGTAGACTCGGGGACAGACACGATACAATAAAATGATGATTCCGATCCACTTAGTGGATCAAAAATAATTTAGCCTGTAAAAATAATTAGTACTTTAAAAAACACCTACTTTATAATTTGTTTCAAATCCACATCAAAATAAGCGCTTGTGTTTACCATGAGCAGGAATTTGAGGGAGCATGATCTGAGGGAAAACATGGTCTGAATTGTCTTATTCAGGATAGCCAAATGTTGGTTATCCAAATCCATGACAAATCTGCCTTTCACTGTCTTTGTAACATTACTCCCTCCTCCTGAATATTTAACTCATCTTTAAGAATGAGAAGTTGGCCTGCTCTCCAATTTCTTCAGAGCTGGATCGTCCCAGAATGGCAACATTATTTTTACTTAAAGACCATTGAATTTCTAGAAACATCCATATTTAAATGTTGGAATAAAAACACATTGCAGAGTAAAGTGAAAAAATGCCCTCTGCTCGAAAGTATGGAAAATTAGAACTTGACTGTTTGGGAAAGTTCCTGCTGTGTCAAAATCTGTTGAAAGCATGCCTGTTTTCATTTTTATTATTCAGAAAGACCTCAGTAACAATTTTGGGGTCATAGCTATGGTATTTGAAACCACTGGCCAGTTAATACTAAAACTCTTAAGTCATAATTATTCACTGAAGTCAGCTGGCCCTTTACAATGCTCAAAACACGGTGACAAATATTACAAAAAAAATTTAAGAAACATACAGGATCATTTTCTCTCTATATATCAATAATAGGAACTACAGTGACAATGGAAGATTAGGGTTCAATTAGGAATTTCTAATATCTATATTACATATTTTTTTTAATCTCCAAAACTAAACTCGATATAAACAATTATGGCTTAAAGATCACTTGCTACTTTTACAGGATTGTCCTGTAAAATATGATTCATATTTCTGCAATCTAACAAGATGCTCCCCTACTCTATACTCTCTCAAGAGACAAATGCAATGATTTAATATTCCAGGATGTCTTCCAAAACTTTTTTTTTTTTTTAGTTGGAAACCCTCTTGCTGGGCTTCTGGCTTTGTTTCTACCCAAATGCCCCAATTCGAAATAAAATCTGAGAATTCGGGGTTCTGGAGTACCAGAGAATCCAGAGCACAATAATTGTGCTAATTTTTAACGCACAATCAGGAAATAGAAGACTTTCTGATGCTCAACATTTCTTTCTTATTGCTTTCTAATAGTCCTTCTCTTTCAGGTCTTTAGCCTTTTCCTTCTACTGCTTGTAACTTTTGGCAGCTGGCACTCAGTGATTGTACTGGGCATCAGTTTAAACTAACACGGGGGCCAAGAAGCCTGCCAACCCTGCCTGTGCAGAACGTGGAGGCAGGAAGAATCTTGCTTGTGCTTTGCTGGACTTGATTTATACACAGGTGCTGCTCTTTTGCTATGTAAAGCATGTCTGAAGTAAACATGCAAGCATGACCCAGCCAAGATTCACATTTTTGTTATTACCTAACAAGGAGGAACCCTTAGCCATTCTTTGGTATATTAGGACAACAAGGTTGGCTCCTGCACCACAGCCTATCACGCAAATTGTTGCCCCTACATGGTCATGATGGGAAGGTAGAAACTATAGTAAACATCCCGAAAACGAGTTTGATTTTTTCCTTCCTTCTTGGTAAGATGTTTGTAAATGTAGTCATGGCAATAAACACAGAATAGCTGGCTGGAAAGGTTAAAAGCAACTTCAGATATGCTCTGTACCAGCAGTTTCCAAACATAGTTCATGCACATCAGAATCACTTGTGGTGCCTTTTAAAAAGTTGGATTCTCAGACACTAAACCAAGGCCTTCCAAAACACAGTCTTTAGACTCAGGCCCCTAAAATTCTCTTTCCAGTAAGTATCTCACAGACAGTCAGGTCTCAAACTGCCTGTTAACCACCTGCTCTATATGCTGCCCTTTGGGGGAGTAAATGACCATGGAGAGTGGGCACACTGGCTTCTAGAGAGGGTCAGAATTGAAAGCAAAGTTAGAGAAACTAAGACCCTTAAAAAGAAATGGGGGCCCTGGCTGATGGTTCAGTGGATAAGGCGCCAGCCTGTGAACTCAAAGGTCACTGGTTTGATTCCCAGCCAGGGCAACATAACCAGGTTGCAAGCCAGGTCTCCAGCCAGGTCCATAGCTGGAGTCAGGTGAAAGACAACCATACATTGATGCTTCTCTCCCTCTCAGCCTCTCTTCCTTCCCCCCTCTCTGGAAATAATAAATAAAATCTTTAAAAAAAAAAAAAAAGAAATGGGGGATTTCTTTGAATAGGCCTTTAGGTGACATTACCAATGCAGGAGACACGTACACTGTAAAAAACCAGAGTTTGAAATGGACTGAGACTGTACTGCAAGCTCATGCCATGCTCTGGCTGTTGTCATTCAAATAACCTTCACTCTTGGAGAATTAAGCTCAGGGACACAAGAGTTGTCACTGGATCATTGGGTCCATTCTGCCAGACCATTCCCCACCCCCATTTCCCAGGCCAGATTAATTATCTTTCCACTATGTTCCCTTGGGATCCTAATCAATGTCATTATCATATGGCACATGTCACAATGTACGAAATCAATAATTGTCTATTTACATGTCTTCTTTCCCCAAGCTATAAACTCCATCTAAGGTATCTGTTTTCACTACAGTATATCGCTTTCCCTGTTAGGTATCTGTGTATTGCCAAGAACTCGGTATTTGTATTTCAGATCATTCCAACTTGGTTGGAATTTTTTTCTGCAGGATTTCAAATACATTTATTTTGGAGAGTAGCCTATGTGCTTCACAATTTAAAATAATGTCCTGAGACAGTGTTTTAAAAACTTTACAAACACCTGAGAATAAGAAACAACACTCACAAAGGTGAGGCCCACCTGCCAAATTCAGATGACCTGTTTTTGTGAACAGAATCTTACTGGAACACAGTCACACCTCTTCAGTTATGTTATTGTTATGTTTTACTTTCATGATAAAATGGCAGAGCTGAGTTGTTGCAACAGAGACATAGGCTGTAAGGTTCACAAAACCAAAAATATTAACAGTCTGGCCCCTTTACAGAGGTGTTTGCCAACTCTTTCCCTAAAATAATATAGACCTGAATGTGTGATATTCAATACATTGCTTAGCCCCTCTAACTCTGTTTTCGCACCTGGACAGTGGGGATAATAATGGCATTCTATCTAATAGGGTTTTTGTTGGGAATAAATGGGATAATCCTTAGAAACCTGCACATAGTAGGTGTTCAGTAAATATTAGCTGTTAGTTTTAGAACTTTAAAAAGCTTGCCTATATTCCTTTGTGTCTTTTTCCTGTTATTCCTTACCTATTTTTTAAAAATGAATAAATCCAGAACATTCTTTAGCTTTAATGGAGGCATGGCCATTTGAAAGAACTTTGGGTTCAACCCCTTTCTGATGATAAACTGCTTGGCTACTCAGAACAAAGACTTTAAACATTTATATATATATATATATATATATATATATATATATATATATATATATCAGTTTTAGAGAGAGAGAGGAAGGGAGAGACAGAGAAACATTGATTTGTTGTTTCATTTATTTATGCACTCACTTGTTACTTCTTGTATGTATCATGCCCTGGGATAGAACCTGCAACCTTAGCATATCAGGACAATGCTCTAACCAACTGTGCTATTGGCCAGGGCTAAAAAATTCGTCAATTCTATTCAAAGTCCAGGGCAAGACCTTTGGGCATTTAATAAACTGCTTTGATTTGAGATGTTTGTTTTGCACAAGCTTCGATCATAGTAATAGAAGTGGGGTTTGATTTCACATACATTTATCCCCTAATATGGGATCTGCCTTACAAATTACTTCATTGCCTCTAAAGCCAACACACCCACAGCATTTCTATTAAATTTCTTTTAAAAATGTGGAGGCGGAGGTGGAGCACTAAATATTTTTTTTTAATTTTTCTTTTCAGCCAGAAAGTCTGCATGGTAAATAAGAGACTAGGCCAAGAATCTCCACAGGCATCTTTTACTTAACTTGTAACCCTCATTTCTGGAAAGCCTGCTGACCACTCTTGTTAAAATAAATTGCTTAAGCCCTGTAATCAGACAGATGTCCTGCCGAGTGGATGCAGAGTGGGTTGTAGCTCATGCAAAGCAAGACAGCTCTCTGACTCATCCAACTAACATCTTATTTATTAGTTTCCCTTTCTGGTCATGGAGCTTAAATGAAATTTCAGTTTTTCCTTTAGTATTCAAGATTTCCTAAGTCTTGGCACTGACCAAGACTCTGCCCTACAGGAATTTCCAGCAGTCGGTAACTCCTACATTGACTGTATTTGGGACTCATCTCCCCTTCTGAGGAGTTAACCTGCTGGGGCACTCCATCTGGTTGCCCATAGCAATGGGCATTTACAGTGTTTGCCAATGTACCAGTCTGTGCTTTAGAAGTATGTATAATTGGGATAGTCACATTCTGGATTTGAATCTATGTGGATTTAAGAAATAACTTTTGGAGTTTTACACTGAGCACCAAGGGATAAGCTCAGTCTGCTCTTGTGTCAGTTTGGGTTCTTCGAGAAGCAGTCACTAAGGAGGAATTAGACATGCCTGAGGCTTACTAGGGGCAAAGCCCAGAAAGGGGGCATGGGACTAGGAGTAGGCAGGAAGAGCCTTCAGACTGTAATGCCGGGCTAGCATAAGTGAAAGGAGAGAAGGAGGAGAATTGGGTAGAAGGAACCTCAGACTGCAGCACAAGTCTGTGGAACTCTCAGCCAGGCTAATGGAGAGCCCCAGAACTAAGACCGTCCATCACAGGACCCTTATGTTGGTCAGGAATGACGCAGCTCTAGTATCCCACCATCTCTATCATTGGCTGGGACCAGACTGGTAAGACTGTGGGCTCAAAGTGAAAACTGGGGCCTATCTGCAGGTACAGTAATTGGAGGATGGACTACACTTCTTGCATCTAGTTCTCTTGAAAGGAGATCTGAGAAAGACACTGCCACAGTTACCACTGTCCACCCCTTGCATCTCACAGATCCACTTCTCTATCCAAGTTCAAAGAGCAGTTCCTCATGGTTCCCATAGTTCTCTCTTCCTGGGAAGAAACTTAGAAACTCCTGTTCCATTTTGGCAATTAGCCAATTACTCTTTAGAGTCAAAACTGGCACTCACCCTCTTTCTCTGTACTACCCATTCTAAATTTCCCTTATCCTCAGCCTTTACTTCAACAGGTAATGGTGGCTCTCCTGCTGGTCGAACCCAAACCCTCGTTCCTAAGGGGTGTTCATATCCGCTCAGCACCAGGGCTGTTATCTGTGCCTGTTCAAGGTTACATTAGGTAACAGATTTCCAAGAGGTGCCCAAGTAGATAATGTGAGTCCACACGTGCTGATCTCTGCTTCATTGTGTGAAAGTATCGCTTGTGCAGGGCAGGGTCAATTATTTTTGATTTTACTTTTTGTCTGCTTATCTCTGGATACAAGGGTTCCCAAGTGTCCAGCTTGGGGCTGTACCTTGTAATTTAATGGGACTCTTTGCTCCATCCCCTGGCAAGAGGGTACTTCCTTTGAGGACCAGGCCTTCTAGCCTGCAAAGATCAGAATTACCAGAATGGGTCACTGGGAGTAATAGTAAGAGAGATGGACTCCTATTTCCACCCTTTGTGTGCTTCTTCAAGGGGGCGTAGTCTCATAAAGAGGTCTTTAGAAAGTCGTGTCCCAAAGGATGGCCCTCCATCCATCCTGTAGGATATTGTCACCATATTAGCACTTTAACTGTACCATCAGTAGGCCATTCTAGTGCTCTAATTAGCCACTGCTACTGATTATTGCCAAAAAATCTGTTATGGAAGGCAGTTCCTATGATGGCTCTTGATGGTCTCTATCTACTGGTATTCATGTCCTTATGTAATCCCTCCCCCTGAGCGTGAGTTGGATCTCTTGACTTGCTGCTGACAAACAAAACACAACAAAAGTAATAGGGTATCATTTTTGAGATTAGTTACAAAAAAAAAAAAAAAGGACTGGCTTCTGCCTGGCTCACCCTCTCTTATTGTCTTATTCAATCTCATGGAAGCCAGTTGCCATGCTGTGAGTTATCTTATAAAGAGGCCCTTGTGCCAAAGAACTGGGGCCCTGAGCCTATGGGTGAACTTGGTCGCAGATCCTCCCCTCAGTCAAGCCCGGAGAGGACCCCAGCTTGACTCACCTGTTGGTTGCAGTCTCATGAGACACCCTGAGCCAGAAGATCCAGCCAAACACACCCAGATTTCGGACCCACAGCAACTGTGAGATATGGATTGTTTTATGCTGTTAAGCTTTAAGGTGATTTATAATGCTGCAGTAGATAAGAAATACACATTCTTATCGTGGGCCACTTTTTCTTCACAAAGTAGACATTCAGATATGCTGCTCTCAGCCCTGCCCATTAGGAACATTTTCTTTCCTCATTCCCTTTTAAGTTCATCCCTGAGGGTGGCTCATAACACAGCTGATGTCCATTTTTGGCTTGCTTCCATGTGCAAGGCCAACACATTCGTAAGTTAAACTCATGCAATTTTTTTCTGTTTCAGCTGGTCATGGAGGAAGTCCCTGCCCATAGGCACCCACTACAGTGGGTGACATGGGAGTCTGAACAATTTGCTTATGAAGTTTACTTGTGTGCTCTGGTGCTGCTTGGGCTCGATCCTGAATGTACCAGCTTCATCTTTTAAAGAACTACTGCTGCATCTGTTTTACTTTGGGACTTGGTGGCCCTAAAATAACCCACCTCATGAATGGGTAGTTCTGGGTACTTGGTGCCCCATGATCAAGCATTTCATGTCTACCAGCGCACAGAAAGACATCAAGAACGATTTCTCACAAGGTGAATAATGTTTAGCTGCAGACAGCATGACCATGCTCAGAGCTCCAGGGCCCTGCATTATCATTCTCCCACTAGGACTTACCATAAACTCTACTTTCGCACCACTGACAACTTGGGCAACATACATCTGCTAGGACTCAGCCCAAGCAGCCCGGCTGCCTGTATTAAACCTGCTACAGAGGGAGCCCTTTTCTGCTCTGGGTCCCATTTAAAGCTGGAAGTCTTTCATGATACTGGTAAATGGACTTAGAACAACATTCCTAGGTATAGAATTTCTTACTTCCAGAACCTCAAAGGCTTATCAGGCATGGTGCTTTCTGTTTTGTATCGGAGGAAGCAACGTAAGATGTAGTAATGATGAGTCTCTTACCTTGGAGACATATCCCAACATATCCCCGACTACCAGACCCTGAGACTTCATTAATTTAATAAATCCCCAAATCTTCATAGGGCTTATTTCTCATCCTCTAAAGTGCCCGTATCTTAGCAAGGTCTCAAGCATGCTAACCACGTATTTTGTTTGTTTGTTTGTTTTTTGCCTGATCAGCATGGTGCTATCAATATAATAATGTTCCTAGGGAAGTCTAGCTCTGTTTTCTGGACCATATTATGACAAGTTGAATAATTAACATAGTCCTGGAGCAAAAACAAACTGTACTTTGCTGTTCACCCCCTGGACTTTCTCCAACTCTAACTTCCATGTTTGTTTATCTCAATTTTAAACTTTAGGACAAGGGAAATGACTCCTATTGGGATTTATGGGCCCCGTGGACCCACTATAAAATGGGCTTCAGCTGGGACTCTAATTACATGCTCATGCACCTACTATTATTTATTCATTTATTCATTTAATGTCCCCTTAACTAGAATGGAAGGCCTTAGAGAGCCATAACTTGGTAGGTTTTAGTCTCTGCTATATGTTCAGCACCTTCAACAACAGTAGGTGCACCATGATTGAGTTGATCAATTGCATTATTAATTTGATTTGAGTTGCTTTAATGATAAGTAAGATTGTAATTGTTTTGCAAACTCTCTTTTCCTCACTGTCATCATTATCATGAAAGTATAATAGTTACAGCAATAATAATAATAATAAATTTTGCTCCTTCTGTTATTGGACATAAGCCATTGCCATCAAAGAGCAAACCAAAGGGCTTATCCAATCTTGAAAATTTAATTGCCTAAGGATGAATTTGGTAATGGTCTAGATTATTTTAGAGACCATGAATGTATCCTAATGTCTTCTGTTCCTTTAGTATTCTCTTGTCAGCTACAAGGAGGCACTTACATTATATTGTAATTACTATTTTACTTGTCTATCACTTTGTCTAGATTAGATTCCTTAAAAGAAAGAACTTCTTTTCATCATAAACAAGCAGGTCCAAGTACAGTGCCTGACAAAGAGTGGGAAATTAAGTGAATGCTTATGAATAAATGAATCAAGTCAGCCTGCCATGGCTAAGCAGTAAATACAAGTTTAAGTTAGATAAAAACAGTCTTTATGAGTGTCACTCGAAAGCACTGATTTTCAACCTTTTTCATCTCATGGTACATACAAACTAATTACTAAAATTCTGTAGCACACCCAAAAATATATTTTTTGCCTACCTGACAAAAAACAGGTATAATTTTGATTCATTCACACCGGACAGCTATTGTGTTGATTGCTGTCATGTAATTTTTTAATTTGACAATCTAAGGGAAAAGAAGTCAGTGTCCCTGACTAGTCAGGTATCACATGTTTTAAAAATTCTTGCGGTGCACCAGTTGAAAATTGCTGCTCTAAAGTGATGCTCTATACCTCAACATCATAAAGGCCATCTATGAGAAACCTGAAGCTAACATCATACTTAATGGACAAAAACTGAAAGCTTTCCCCCTAAGATCAGGAACGAGACAAGGCTGCCCACTTTCTCCACTTCTATTCAACATTGTCTTGGAAGTTCTAGCTATAGCCATCAGAGAAGAAAAAGGAATCAAAGGTATCCAAATTGG
>PVIW01006072.1:0-93986 GCA_004026585.1 Noctilio leporinus | reverse complement strand
GAGGCAAAGAAGGGGAGCAGCTTAGATAAGAACCTAGTATAAAGGAACCATGGACATGGACAACAGGTGGGATTGACTTTGGGGGGAAAGGGTGGGTGGGGAGGGGGACAGAGGGGAGAAAAAAAGGGATGGATGTAATACAACAATAAAATTAGAAAAAAAAAAAGAAGTTAGCTACATTGTAAGTGTATGTAACATTTTAAATAGATATATTTAAATATATAGTATATTTGAGTACTATGTAGGATTTATAGTATTTAAGTGTGTATATATGATTTATATAGGATATATAGTATTTAAAGGTCATTAGAAAGAGCATGAGGTCTGTCCAGAAGATATCCAGCCACGTAATATGAAAAATAGAGAGCCCTGGCTGGTGGCACAGTGGATAAGTGCCAGCCTGCAAACCCAAAGGTCGCTGGTTCGACCCCTAGCCAGGGCACAGAACCAGGTTGCAAGCCAGGTCTCCAGCCAGGTCCGTAGCTGGAGGCAGGTGAAAGGCAACCATACATTGATGTCTTTCTCCCTCTCTGCCTCTCTCCCTTCCTCTCTCTCTAAAAATAATAATTCTTTTTAAAAATCTTTAAATATATAATGTTGACTTCTTCCCTTAACTTACCATGTAGCTCACATGTCAAGGCTAAATTATATATTCGCATTTTTTATTGCTATTTACCCATATGCCTAAAGTCTTTAACAGCTAGTGGCAAACCGGTGGTAAATAATATTTTAACTTACTAATCCAACGTAAAATAATAGATATGAAAATGTTGTGTGGGCTTGTTTTTAAAATGCAGATTTGAATGTGTTCATGCAGCCCTGCTCCTGCTAACAGCTCGGCCCTCCTCATCTCCCTCTCAGCAGGCTCACTCAGCCCAGGTGAGCAAAGGACTGGTTCATTAACCTCATTCCTCAGGTGGGATCATAAGAATGCACCTTCCCAACATTATAAAGTCATAAAGCAGCCAATGTGACTGAAGGTCAATTTAAGAAGCCAGGCAGGGTTCCAGTCACTCTTTCACAGGGTCATTTGTGAGTGCTAATTAACATGCAATGGCAAGACAGAGGACTCCCCAACCAGGAGAAGCTCAGTACCTTGTCAAGTGCATAACCTGAAGGCAGACAGACTAGCTGGATGACTTCCAGCAGGTGTGCTAAATGTTCTGCATGTCAATTTCCCCTTCTATAAAATGGAGAGTGTTGTGTAGTTTCAGAAGGAGGTTGTACGCAGAAAGGACCTGCACTGTGCCTAGGATACAGTAGTTGCTCAATAAATAGTGACAGTGATGCAGGAATAGCAGAGGCTAATAGTGCTGAGGTGATAGTAGTAGTGCTGATGACAGTGGTACAGATATCTCTTCGGTTGTATTTCTTCCATTTTTTTTTTCTAAGTTCCCTTTCCTCCATATTCTAATAATAATACCCATTTTCTTTGGGCACCGCCCCTTAATTCTGTGTGGTTCTAAAGGATCTGCCAATCATGGTGTCCCACCCCCCTGACCACAGGCATGGGATTCTGATGCAGGCCTTTGTCTTGTTTGTTCCTCTTTCTCCTGACTCCATGGATTGAGGGTTGGGGAGGGAGTGTGCAGGAAGAACAAGTGAGTAAAGCAGAACCAATCAGAGTCTTCCCTCAGGGTTTTATTGAGAGATGTTGAGAGAGAGAACCTCTCCTTCCTCTGGGTGGCTGGGCTGGGATGATACAAACTCAGAGCTGTCTGTGGCCATGTGGCCATTCACCACCTGCACAACACAAGTGCATCTTGAAACAGGAGAGAATGAAGCCCACACACAGAGCAGCAAAACAGAAGAGGAGAGCAAGAGAAAATAATATCTGCCTTCCTAGATTCAACTCCACTCCTAGATTTATCAGTTAAATAAGTCAGTAAATTCCCACTTTGAGGCTTAAGCTAATATGAATTGAGTTTCTGCACTTTGCATTAAAAAGATGCCTGCCTAATATGAAAGAAGAAAGAAAGCAAGCAAAAAAGAAAGAGGACCAGAAAAGAGCATAGAAGCCATACCCAGAGGTGCCCTCTTGCATTCATTCTAGCTTAGAAAGGGAAGCCAGCAGGTGCCTGGGTCACTGCTACACTGAAGTGAAGCAACCACTGATGTGGCACAGCCGCTGAATCAGGCAACCTACGGGAAGACATAGAAAGCAATGTAACATCACTGCAATTTCTTGCTACAGCTTAGTCAGTGAAGGGAAGAAAGTGACCCTGATCTTGTTTCTCTGACCTGGGTTCTCCCCCTGCCCCACCCCACAAAAGGGAGACAGTGGCCATATTATAGTGGCCTCTCTGTGGAATAGGGAGAAGCTTGTCCATTAAGCCAAAGGAGCCATCAAGATTTTTAAGAAGGGGAATGATGTGATTCTTGCATGTTTGAAAGTTTTCTCTGGCCTCTGAATGGTGCCTGTTTGGAGGAAGACAATGGTGCCTTGTTTGGAGGAGGAAGCAGGGAGACCAGAGGAAAGTTTTAGCAACAATCAAGGGAGTGTTTACATGAAGATAAGCCAGTGATGACAGAGAACTGGGAATGGATATTTAGCAGGTCAAATAAGACTTAGTGATTGATTGTATGGGTTGAGGTGGAAGCATGGAGGCAGGAAAAAGGAACCCAGATCATACCATTACTACTAAACTTCAGGGACCCGGAAGGAAAGTCTGAAGCTAGGCACAGAGGAAAGGAAGGAGCTCATGTTGGCTGGAGAATTCATGGGGATCCAGGTAGAGATATCCAGTAGGAAAGTAGGTCACTGAAGTCACTGATTCTGGGATCGTGGGCACGTTAGTTAAATTCTTAGTCTCATTTGTCAAGTGGAAATAATATTCTCTTCTCAGAGGTTTTAATTAACTTGTCCAAGTCTTCCCAGAATAAAACATTGTCCTTAACTAGAGAGGAAAAAAAAACAGACAGAAAGTCCTAATTACTCTGTGGATATGAGACCCCCAAAAAGGTCACCGGTCCTGCAGGAGAGACTTCAGCTCTCCCCAAGCACCCATGCCCCTATTTCTGCTTTGCCCTTGAAAAGCCCCAAGACTGAAGAACTCAGACTTTCCCCTGAGGGTTAAGGGTTTGGACCCACTTTTTGGCCTTTGTGCCTATTGTTCCTTCTGCGTATAACACCCTTTTTCCTCTGGTTTGCCTCAGGAACACCTTTTCATCCTTTAAGACTAAATGTACTGCCTGTAACCAGCCCTGTGATGTCTTATCTGCTTCATCTCCACTGAGCAATTCAAATGTCATTTTGTAATGAGTCTTTCTTTGTTTAGTCACCAGATTGCCTCTTAATTAGTTGAAGTCTGTAGGCTTAAATGCTTGTAACTGCTGGCTGGTGCAACTTGAACAATCTGAATTTAGACATTGAGGAGTGTGCCAGTTAATAAGCTATAATCTTTCAGCTCCAAGCCAATACCTCTATGCCCTGTGGTGCTAAGGCTGGGACTCTGCAAGCCACATTTCCACTTGGCCAGCAATCTTTCCTTTAGGCTTTGACAAAAAGGTACTAGAGGGAGACTGAAAGGCTAGAGGAAGTAGGAAGGAAATCCTTCCTGTGTATTCACAAGTCCTGTGAGCATCACACCAACAAACGTCTGTCTGTCTACCTATAGCAGCATTTACACTTAGTGTGCAGTTTTTCCAATGCTTGCAGTACTAGCCTCATCCCAGTTGGTGCCTTCTTAGATCCAAGAGGTCTGGTTCTCCAACACACAGGGCCTCTTCTCAAGCTCAGAGGGCCCAGTCCCAGCAGAGCTGTTCCTCCTCCTCATAGCCTGGACTGCACTCTACAGAGCCCCTCCTCCATGTTGCTAAATTTTATTAATCCAGTCTGTTTCCCAAATCCTGTGAGTGCCACCTGCTTCCTACAGTTGATTTGAACTGACTTAACTGAACAATGATGGTATAAAGTGTTTTTAATGTAAGTATATAATTGGCTTGGATCCATATTATTTCATAGGATTAACAGGTCATCTTTGTCTGGGAATCCCCAGCTCCTGAGTATCTATCTACCCTTAATGTGATTGTGCAGCCCAACCTCTGATTGCCTGGCCATTTTGATGTAATTGGCTGCCCAAACCAACTGCATGAATTTCTTCCAGGTTCTGGACCCCACCAGCTGGCCCCATTCCAGCAGAGCCCAATGGAATAGCCTAGGACATGGACCTAGCAGACACCCATTGTGATGTGCTAACAGGATCCCTCTCCCCACTGGTAAATTTTTTAAAAATACTCCCTAGGCCCTGCCCCAATGGAGCCATACCTGAGTCTTATGGGACATAGGTGGCATGAGAAGGGAAAACCTCAGGTGGTATGCTTGGGCAAGGAATGCCTTACAACCTTTCTAGCTGAGAGCATCGTGAAGCTCCATGTTAACAGGGCATTCCTGCCTATCTCACAGTTGTCGTGGGTGCCTCTGTAAAAACTGTAGGGTACTGGGGACAATATCCAAACTCAGGACTCAGACACATGGCACCAGGACTTAGCAGGTGACAGCAGGACCTTATGGAGGTGACAAAGCAGCAACAGTGTCAGGCTGGAGGGTGTTAAATTATGTATACATGGAGAAAAGTCCTGGAAATATTTCACAGGGTGAAGTCCTGCTGGAGTTAGTGGGATAAGAGCCCCACTCATTTGGGTCATTATGACACACTTATTTGTTCATTAGGATTGATGTGATTCTATTTGTATTCATAGGCAGTTTTCTTGGGTCACATGTGAAATGCCTAATCATAATCACGTTGTATCTTTGTCAAAAAAAGTCCCCACATTTGATATGAAAATCAAAACATGCCACTTTATTTATATGAAACAGGTCATTTTCCTCTGACCAAGATATGTTTAACATACCCTTATTTAGGCAATAAGTCTGTACTAATGCAAAAAATAGGGATTCAGATGCAAATTGAACTTCAGATGCAAATTGAATTGAAATCAAGTAATATGAAACAAAAGCCAGTGAGAAAATATATTAAAATGCAGGATTTTCTCTTCTTGCTCCAGCTGCTTTCACTCATTAATTCTAAATCCAAGCTCTGGGTTCTCTCCCCTTCTTTCTCCCTCCCTTCCCCTCGCTCTAAAATCAAAAGTAAATAAATAAAAATACTAAATCCAATACTTAATCATGATTCAATACTTTGATAATTCACTAACCTTATCTTTTTGTCCTTGTAACTAATTACCAGAGGACATACCAGTAGGCTTTTACTTTGAACAAGTCAGAAGTGACTTGACTCTGAGGGTTTTTCAAACTCATAAATGGTAGCCTTACATTAAGGGGATCTATTGCATCCTTATTTTTAGTAATAGCTAAGATATCCTTTAATCCTAGGACATACAGAAAAATCAGTTTTTGTTTCTTCTAACATAGCTTGCCTAGAGTCAACTTGAAGAATGAGACCATTTAACATATTCCATAACAGACTTTTTCTTCTTTCAAATTCATTTAAAGGGAAACTTTCTCCTTTAGCTAAGGAAAGAGCTAGCCCCCTCCTAAATTTATAGATAAAAACTCCTCTTGGCCAATCCAGAGCTCCTTGAATCAAATGGAAGTTCAAGGCCACTGTTTTTGTAGATAAATTAGTTCAGTCAAAGAAAGACTGCAAATCTGACAGGAAAAAAAAAATGGCGCCTTCAAGAGAAGATGAATTTTCCCCATATTTTATCACAGGAATCCACAATGAAAGAAAAATGACTTCATCACCGCCACTCTAGGAGCCCTGATGGAGCTAAGGATGAAAGAAGAAAGCCCGGGGAACAGGCTTCCTGTCCCACAAGCGCATCCATCGGTGCAGGAGAGCTTCAGAGAGGCGCATGCAATCACGGTTGACAATGGATAAATCACAATTATCAAGACCTTATTAGCTATTGCCCTCAAGTTAAAGAGGGTCATTTGCCTCTACTGGGGAGCAATCAATTGCTTTGCATGGACTATAACTTATAAGACCAAGGTCAAGGTATGGTCATGGAAAATTAGGTTAGATATCATAAATCCTCCAACACCAAAGCTTCTTATCTGAATGAGAGTGTTATAAACTATTAACCCTGTTATATATTATAGGAAATACAACAAAATCCAAAGTCATAGTGAATTCTCTGATGGATAAAACAGTATACAAGAAAATAAAAACTCGAAAGATGAAACTTTCTTCACCTGAAAGGAAGGAAGAAATTGAATTTGTCTGCCTTGCTGCAAATGGTTAACTCTTCAGGCCAGCAAGTGCTCATCAAAATGGGGCAAAAGACATTTTGCAGAGGAAAAATTTTCTTATTTCTCCTCCTTGTCTCCTCTTGCTACAATGCAAGAGAACACACGCCCTAAATGAATGGGTCACAAGTAGCAGATACTATAAGGTTCACACCAACTACTGTGTGGGGATCAATGTTGATGTGGCAAGATCAGGATCAGCGTCATACACCTTCTTCATGCTGTCAACTGTACATAAAGGGATGTTACTGAAGTCAGCAATTTCCTTAGCAGTTGGCCCTGCATGAAGTCCAGAAATTACGGTTGCTCTGACATTGTATTCCTTTGACATGATGGTTGCTCTCAGGATTTAATACTTTATATCTGAAACAGTGATGTTAAATCATAACCTTAGAAACATAGTTTTTCAAAATTAATAAGAAGCACATGAAATAAGGAGATGCAAAGTTATTGCCAGTTGATCGCACGCACACTGTATGTTGGGAAAGGGGCTATCTCTACAAAAGAGAGGTTAGGGTTGCGATTGAGAAGGACACGTGGGACTTTTGGGGAACTGGAATTGCTATATCACTCTTGGTATGAGTGTTGGTGATATGAATGTTTGCTTCAAAATTACTCATTAAACCATGTGTAAATTTTATGAACATTTTTAATGTGCTTTGTTTCACCAAACATGTTTTTTAAAATGTATATTCTTGTACATTTGTCATAAAATTGAGCAAGTATTCCTGAAGGATAAATTTAGAGAAGTATAACTACTAAATCAAATGATACAAACATTAAAACATTTAGTAGTACTAAATTACCTTCCAATGCTTGTACCAATACCCACTCCCACCAATAAGGAGTGAAATTCTCATTTCTCTACATACTTGCCAACACTGAATTTTACCAATTAGAGGACTTTTTTTAAAGATTTTATTTACTATTTTCAGAGAGAGGGGAAGGGAAAAAGGCAGAGAGATAGAGAAATATCAATGTATGGTTGCCTTTCACCTGCCTCCAGCTATGGACCTGGCTGGAGACCTGGTTTACAACCTGGTTATGTGTCCTCACTGGGAATTAAACCAGCAACCTTTGGGTTCGCAGGCTGGTGCCTATCTGGAGGACATTTTTAACAGTTGCGTGAAAAGATATTTGAAGAGTTAATGTCACTCAATGACCACTTCAAGAAATCACAAAATATTCCATTCAGGACAAGTTCTCCTTGAGCATACATTGGCATTAACAATCAGGTTGCTTGTCCTTCTGGTGCCTTTGAAACAGATGGGCACCTGCATTCTTGAGCTGCCATTGCCCTGCACCAGCAACTTCGCCCTGCAGCTAGATAGTATTTGAAATAGCTTTCCCTTGAAAGTGCATACCCCAACCTTCATTCTCACTGCACATTTTAGCCTTTGATTCTTCACCCCAGCTCTGTTTCACGTGGTCAAGTTTTAACCTGAATAGTGATCAAATGCAAATCCTCAAAGCCAACAATGGCCTTGACTCCACTAAATGAAAAATCTTTGTCTTGGCATTAGGCCAACCTTTCTCCTCTAAAGTGTCATTTCAGTCCTGTTTCCTTTCATGTGACATTTCTAAATGTTTAAAATCTATGTTTTGGACTCACCTAATAAAACTGCCTTTGGAGATGGATTATCAGCCACACATGAAAAATGAGTCTCATTACTCTGTAATCACAACATATTCCTGTATTTATCCGATTCTTCTCTCTCCCTCCCCTTCTTTCCTCCTTTCCTTTCCTCCTCCTCCTTCCTCTTCTTCTTCTTCTCTCTCTCTCCCTCCCTCTCTCTCTCTCCCTACACCCCCTCTCATTCTCTCCCATTTCCCAGCATTGCTTAGATTAGTTCTGATCTCTCCTTTCTTCCTCTTCAATTTGAGCCCATAGCTTGAGGATCCCAAGCGCTTGCAGTCCCCAGAAGAGATGTCCCAGGCCCAAAAGGTGGGCATCAGAGAGGTAAAGGACCCTGGAGGCAAACTGAGACCTTAACCACTGAAGGATTTACCCAGAGCTTAACAAGCAGACCTATGCAGGAGAGCTTCCACATTTAGTGCTAATTAGTGATTCAACATCACTAATCATCAGAGAAATGCAAATTAAAACCACAATGAGATATAGCTCACACCTGTCAGAATGGCCATCATCAATAAACAAGTGCTGGTGAGGATGTGGAGAAAGGGGAACACTTTTACACTGTTGGTGGAAATGTAGACTGGTGCAGCCACTGTGGAAAGCAGTATGATGATACATCAGAAAATTTAAAGTGAATATATTCCCACTTTTGGGAATATATTCAAAGGAACCCAAAACACTCATTCAAAAGAACATAAGCACCCCAAGTTCACTGCAACATTATTTGCAAAAATCAAAATATGGACAGAGCCTAAGTGTCCATCAGTAGATGAGTAGATAAAACAGCTATGGGACATTTATACAATGGAATACTACTTGGCCATAAAAAAGAAAATTTTACACTTTTTTGTGACAGTATGCATGGACTTGGAGAACTTTATGCTAAGTGAAATAAGCCAGTCAGAGAAAGACACATACCATATGATTTCATTAATACATGGAACCTAATGAGCTAACTAAACTAACAAAGAAAATGGGGATAGACTCATAGATGGAGAGCAGGATGACAGCTAGTGGTGGGTGGGGGAGTTAAGGGAGTGGAGAAACTGAGCAGAAAGGGAAAAGAACTCATGGACATGGACCACAGCATGGTGATTGCTGGGGGTGGGGGTGCAGAAGAGGACTAAATAGTAATTGCAATGAAGATTGCAGGGAGAGGGGGTATTGGGACAACTATAATAGAACAATAAAAAAAGAAAATACATTTTTTATTAAAAAAAAAAGTGAATTACATGGGCACAAACAACTTGACGTCCTAAGTGAAATGATTAAAAAATAAACCTGGGCCCTGGCTGGTAGCACAGTGGATAAGGCGCCGGCCTGCGAACCCAAAGATCGCAGGTTCGATTCCCCAGCCAGGGCACATAACCAGGTTGCAAACCAGGTCTCCAGTCAGGTCTGTGGCTGGAGGCAGGTGAAACGCAACCATACATTGATGTCTGTCTCCCTCTCTGCCTCTTTCCCTTCCCCTCTTTCTAAAAATAATGAAATAAAATCTTTTAAAAATAAATAAATAAAATAAACCAGGCCCTGACTGACATGACTCAGTGGATTAGCATCAGCCTGAGAAACCAAGGGTCACTGGTTCGATTCCCAGTCAGGGCACATAAGCAGGTTGCAAGCCAGGTCTTCAGCCAGGTCCCCAGCTGGAGGCAGGTGAAAGGCGACCATACATTGATGTTTCTCTCCCTTTCTTTCTCCCTCCCTTCCCTTCTCTCTAAAAATAATGAATAAAATATTTTTTAAATAAAAATAATTAAATAAATAAACCTGGCCTTCTTGTACTTTTCTCTAGATTAAGAAAAGAAAACTGAACCCAAAGGTCACAGGTTCGATTCCCCAGCCAGGGCACATAACCAGCCAGGTTGCAAACCAGGTCTCCAGTCAGGTCTGTGGCTGGAGGCAGGTGAAACGCAACCATACATTGATGTCTCTCTCCCTCTCCGCCTCTCTCCCTTCCCCTCTTTCCAAAAATAATGAAATAAAATCTTTAAAAAAAAAAAGAAAAGAAAAGAAAACTATCTGGTATTCCAGAACTATAATTGTAGGATAGCCTAATACTGGTAAGGTTGTTCAGCTTCCATTGCAAACCTTCTGAATCAAAATAATCAAGATGATCATCCTTGATAGGAACCACTTAACAGAGGGAAGTACACAGTTTCCCACTTGAGAGCTCTGGGCATAAATCTGCTCACATGCTCATATGTACAGACTCATCACTTATTAGTATATAACCTTTGAAAGTCTCTTGCTTTCCTTATTTGTAAGCTAGATGCTTACCAACTAGTGTAAGTTTTCTGTGTATAAAGTACTTGTATGTAAGAGGTTCCCAACAATAACTACTCATTAAAATAATAAGATGATTGTAACAAAAATTGCTAGGTGCCATCCAACTTTTCTAATTTTTGTATAATCAGCTCATATTATTTTTATACTTAGGAGAGGAAAATAAAGCTACTTCTATTTCTAATGGGTCTTGTTTTTTCAACAGTATATAGCCTTTGGTATCCATTATAGAATCTGCTATTAAAATTTTAAAGGAAAGGAAAAATGTGGATCAGTTTTGTGGAATAGGAACTAAGGGAAAAATAATTTTTAACTCTTTGAAATGTAAGTTTTTTCATCCCAGTCATATTTACAGATACTGAAATAACAAAGAACAAGACAGACACAAGATCTACTCTCAATGTTTTTGTATGCTAGGAAGAAAAAACTTTATAACCGACATCACTAGAACTATGCTAAGTGACACTGTGTCACAGGGCCCATCACCTGGTCTGAGGAGTCACAGATTTCCTGAGGAAAAGACACCTGTGCTGGTAGACAAGAGCCCATACAGGAGAATGGGGAAGACCTCAAGGAGCTGAGGAGAGAGCCTGGGTAGATACACCCAGAGGCGAAGCAGGCCCATGAAGGAATGGGGAGAGGGTTGCCCATCACATGAAAAAGCTTCTGGAGCACAGATGGGGATGGGGCACCCACACCTTATGGGACATGATAAGGGTTTGGGATTTAATTCCAAATACAGAGAAAACTGGTGGGTTTTAGGTAGGAATAATATAACCTCAACTCTTTAAGAGTACAGTCTGGGTGCATCATGAAGAATCAAGATTATTGTGCTAAGAAAAACACATTTGGTATTCGTTCTATGTTCCTGACACAGGGCTTCTAAAACTCTGGGAATTTCCTAAGGGATGAAGGTGAGAGAATTGTTTTTCGTTGTTCAACCATACCTGTGTTTAAGTTAATGGGGGACTCTTGATGAAACCCTAGATAGCTTGAGGACAATGGCTGGAGGAGCCAGCCTTGTAATTGGAGTGTTGGAACTTTCAGCCCCATCCCAACTGCACCCCTCCAGGGAGAGCGGAGGGCCTGGAAACTGAGTTTAATGACCAATGGCCAATGATTCAGCCATTGAATGAAACCTCCACTTGAAGTCCTCAACAATGGGGATGGGAGAGCGTCTAGGCTGGTGAACACGTGGAGATGCTGGGAAGGTGGTGCATCTGGAGAGGGTAGGGAGGCTCCGTGCCATCCCACATACTTCACCTTATGTACCTCTTCCATGTAGCTGTTCTTGAGTATTCTTTATAATAAGTGAGGAATTGAAAGTGAAGTGTTTTCCCAAGTTCTAGCAAATTATCAGACTTGAGAAAGGGTTCACAGGAAGCTCCAATTTATAGCTGATAGGTCAGAAGTACAGACAGTCTGGGCTTTCCACTAGTATTGAAAGTAGGGGTGATCTTGTGGGACTGAATCCTTAACCTCTGGAATCTGATGCTATCTCCAGGGAGGTAGAGTCGGAATGTAATTGAAATGTAGGACACTGAGCTGGTGTTGGAGAATTGGTTTGGGTATGCTGGGGAGAGGGGAGTGGCAAATGCACACATTTGGTCTCAGAAGTGTTCTGAGCACAGAAAAAGTTTTATTTTAAGAATGGATTCACAGGAGGCAAGCATGGATGGAGTAATGGCAGTGTAGATAAGAAAAAGTAATAAAATAAAAAATGAACAAGTCAGCCCTGGCTGGATTAAGCATTGGTCTGAGAACCAAAAAGGCCACCAGTTCAATTCCCAGTCAGAGCACATACCTGGGTTGTGGGCCAGGTCCCCAGCTGGGGGCATGTAAGAGGCAACCAATCGATGTACCTCTTGCACATCACTGTTAACTTCCCTCTCTTTCTCCCTCTCTAAAAAATAAATAAAATCTTTTTTTTAAATGTGAACAGTTCAAGGCATATGAAAGAATGCTCAACATCACTAATCATCAGAGAGATGCAAATTAAAAGCACAATTAAGATACCACCTCACACCTGTCAGAATGGCAATCATCAACAAATCAACAAACAACAAGTGTTGGCGAGGATGTGGGGCAAAGGGAACCCTTGTGCACTGTTGGTGGGAATGCAGGCTGGTACAGCCACTGTGGAAAACAGTATGGGGTTTCCTTAAAAAAATAAAAATGGAACTGCCTTTTCATGCAGCGATTCCACTACTAGGACTATACCCAAAGAACCCTGAAACACCAATTCATAAGAACCTATGTACACCTATATTCATAGCAGCACTATTTACAATAGCCAAGTGCTGGAAACAGCCTAAGTGCCCATCAGTGGATGATTGGGTCAAAAAAGTTTGGAAAGGGGATGGATGTAATACAACAACAATAAAATTAAAATTAAAAAAAAAGAAAGAAAGAAAGAAGGAACTCCTACCTTTTGCAACAACATGGATGGAACTGGAGAGTATTATGCTTAGTGAAATAAGCCAGTCAGTGAAGTACAAATACCATATGATCTCACCCATTACAGGACAATAATGAATAAAACTAACAACAAGCAAAACAGAACCAAATATATGAATATAGTGAATAGGCCTTCAGTAGTCAGGGGGATGGGGGTTGGGGGGAGGGAGGAGGAAGAGGCAAGGAAGGGGAGCAGTTTAGATAAGGACCTAGTATAAAGGAATCATGGACATGGACAACAGGTGGGATTGACTTTGGGGGCAATGGGCGGGTGGGGAGGGGGACAGAGGGGAGCAAAAAGGGGATGGATATAATAAAACAACAATAAAATTTTTTTTAAAAAGGTGAACAATTCAGATCAATTAGTTAGGAGGTGAAATCAACAAAATTTGATGGTTGACCAGAAATAGCAAATGAGGGAAAGGGAAGCAATAGGGTAAATCCAAGGTTTCTGATTTGGGTAACTGAGCTTGGGAATACAATTTATTGAGATGGAGAACACTGAAGTGGGACCAAGTCTTAGGGACCAAAGAGAGGAAATTAGGGTACCCAATACATAGTAGAAAATGAAGATAAGTGCTCAGAAACAATGTCTGAATTGCATTATAAATTTGGGAGTGGTCAGCCCAAAGATGTGTCATCAATATGTCCCCAGACTCCACATCCTCTAATTGCAAAGTCAGGCCACATCTCCTTGAACATCTAAACTGCTTCATCCTTTCCCAGGGCTCTCCTCCAGAAATACCCAAAGGCTCTCAGGGCTATTCATACTGGACCAGCTCTCCCAAACCCCATATGTCTCTTGCTGCCACCGCAGTGAGGGCAGGGGACTCAAATGGGCCCCTCAGAGCTGCAACTGCTCCATAGAGGGCAGAATCAGAGGCCAGTTCTGTCACCAGAGGAAGGATTACTTGAAGGCACTCCTGGCCTCCTGCCATCTGGAGAGGTAAAGTGACTTATTTGCTTGGAAACTTGGGAAGAACTGGGAATTCAAGACTCATATCCACCTGGCTTCTTAGGAATGCCTTTTCACAGGGAGCACCAATTCAGCTGCTTCTCAGAGGCTGGCTTTTTCCCCCCGCCCTGGTCCAGCACTGCCTGTGACTAAGAGAGAAACTGTTTCTAATTCTGGACTTGGAGATGCACAAGTATTTGAGTAACAAACCTAAAATGCACCATACCCTTTGACTAAAAAGATTTAGATTTAGTATTTTGGCCCATTGTGGTATCTAGTGCATAACATTTCTTATTTGCTATCTTTTTATAATAAAAACTAGATGTATACATCATTTTTAAGGGTTGCTTAACAGTCCTCAGAATGACAAACCATAATTTAACAAGTCCTCTATGAATAGCCATTCACCTTGTTATCACTTCTCTACTATTTTAAGACTCATCTCAGTTAATACCCTTGAACATGCAATTTTATACAACTGTCTATAACCCAAAAGTAGAACTGTGGGGTCAAAAGGACTGTATATATTTGTTTGCTTATTTTGTGTTTGTTTTTTTTAATTTTGACACCTTTTGTTTGAGACAATGTATACCTCTACCAGCATAGATGTATTAGTCTTCTATTGCTGTATAACAAATTGCCACAAACTGAAAAGCATATCATTTCTGTGGTTCAGGAGTACAGGTACAGCTTTCCTGTGACTGTCACTCAGGGTTTCACAAGGTTGCAATCAAGGTGTCAGCTGGGCTGTGTTCACAGCTGGACACTCAACTAGAGAAGAATTCTCTCCTTTTGTGCAGTAGAAATGAGGGTCTGGCTGCTCACAGTTCCCTGTCACAGGGCCCTCTTCACAATAGGGTCATAGCATGGTTCTTTGCTTCAAGGCCAGCAAAAGGCTCTCTCTTCGGAATGCCAGCAGAGAGCCTTATAAAATGTAACAATTATCACTGCTGTTATTATAGAAGCAAATAACATGTTCTATCCACTCTCAAGGAAAGGGGATCCTGCAGAGCACACCACCAGCAGGCAGAGGTCACGGGGCCATCTGAGAACTTCGCTCACCACAATGAGGCGCCCAGCTCTCCAGGCCAATCCTCCGTCCTCAGCCTCCGCCAGTCTGACAAGATAACAAAAGCTATCTTGTTTTAATTGGAATTCTTTGATTAGCAGTGAGGCTAAATATCTTTTTATATGTTTACTGGTTATTTCCTATTTCATCTTTTGTGACATTTCTGCTCTTTGCCCAACATTTTACTAAAATCTTGGTACAAATTAATAATCTCTTATCAGCAATTCAAGAAATTTTTTAACCTCTAAAAATCTTCAGTTGTTCACACCCATTTGGTAGCAAAATCTGGTTTGAGTTAAACTTACTTGTCAGCAAAGCCTTCTCTGGACTGATGCAAAGATATTTACAGTTCTATTACCTCATTTAATGTGAATATTCATATTATTTCACTGTAGAACTAAACATGTATTTAATTAACTGCATACTGCCCTGAACCTCACTGGGCATATTAAATAATGTATACCATTTATCTTTCTAAAACCCCCCAAAAATAGAATTCTGAAATATTTGTAGGCCCAAGGGTTTTTGATAAGGAATTATGGACCTCTACTTCTTATTAATTTCCAAAATATTTTTAGATTAGGAACAGTGCCAGTTTCTCCCCATTTTTTTTTTCATGTTCCAATCTAGTTCATAGTGCCACAGGTTTTACTAATTACTAATTAATTCATGTTCATTGCAAAAAAAAATCAAATATAGATTATAACACTGGTTCTTAAGTCAATGATGACTTTGAAAATATAATTAAATACTGGGAAAGCACCTCAAGAAATTTACATATAATTTTGCACATAATCTCAGAAACTTTTCAAACACAGACACCAGACTAAGAACCTCTGCTTTCTGACTTCTGGTCAAGATGGAGGAATAGGTACACACTTCACCCTCTCCCACAACTATAAAAAGGATCACAACTAACTCAAGACAAAAAACACCCAGAGCTACCAGAAAATCAAATTGTATGGAAGTCAGGTAACCAAGGGTTTAAAGAAGACACATTCATCTAGACAGGTAGGAAGGGCAGAGACAGGAAGCCAAGTGCAGAGGATGTGGTGTGGCAGTGGTGGCTGTCCCCAGAATGAGCAGTCCCACATTCACATGTGGTGGATAAAAACTGGGAGGGGTATCTGGGGAGCAAAAATCCTAGCCTCAGGCTACTCCATGCAGCCCAGGGTTCCGTACCAGAAAAGCAAAGCCTCATAATTTCAGGCTGTAAAAACCAATGAGGGTTGGGGCAGTGGAAGAAACTGCCCATCTCTCAGGATAGTCTATTTAAAAGGCCCACACAATCCTAGAATGTAGGTAAACCCACCCACTCTGGGAACCACCACCAGGACAACAGCTAGAGGGGCATCAGTCGAATACAGGAAGTAGGTGAAGTGGCTAAAAATGAGGCAAGTGCCAAGCAAGCCTCCAGCACCCAGGCAGCAGTATTGTTCCCTCTCCAAACCCTCCACCACATACAGAGCCACAAAGCAGAGAGGCAGGTGGCCCCACCTTGGTGATCACCTAAGGCTCCACCCCATACAATGTAACAGATGCACCAAGACAAGGAGTCAAAGCAGCTCTACCTAATGCACAGTAGCAAATAGAGGGAGGCTCCCAAATTGAGGAGACAAAGGAATATGGCTCAAATGAAAGAACAGAACAAAACCCCAGAAAAAAAAAACTAAATGAAATGGAGATGGCCAACCTATCAAATGCCGTGTTCAAAACACTGGTGATAAGGATACTCAAAAAACTCACTGAGTAGGGAAAAACCATAAGGGAAGAAATGAAGGCTACACTAAGTAAAATAAAGAAAAATCTACAGAAATCAACAGTGAAGGGTAGAAATCCAGGATTCAAATAAACAATTTGGAACATAAGCAAGAAATAAACAGTCAACCAGTACAAAATGAAGAAACAAGAATTTTTAAAAGTGAGGAGAAAATAAGACTCTGGAACATCTCCAAAAGTGCCAACATCTGAATCATAAGGATGCCAGAAGGAAAAGAGGAACAGCAAAAAAATCGAAAACTTATTTGAAAAACTAATGAAAGAAAACTTCCCAAATTTGGCAAAGAAAATAGACATACAAGTCCAGGAAGCACAGAGGGTCCCAAATAAGTTGGACCCAAAGAGCACCACACCAAGACACATCATAATTAAAATACCAAAAGTTAAAGAGAAAGAGAAAATCTTAAAAGTAGCTAGAGAAAAGAAGTTACCACAAGACTATCAGCTGATTTCTTGAAAGAAACTGCAGGCAAAAAGGGGATGGCAAGAAGTATTCAAAGTGATGAAAAGCTAGCCAGGTCCGTAGCTGAGGCAGGTGAAAGGCAACCATACATTGATGTCTCTCTTCCTCTCTAACTCTCTCCCTTCCCCTCTCTGTAAAAGTAATAAATAAAACATTTTTTTAAGTGATGAAAAGCAAGGACCTACAACCAAGAATACTCTATCCAGCAAAGCTATCGTTTAGAATGGAAGGACAGATAAAGTGCTTCTCAGGCAAAGCAAAGCTGAAAGAGCTCATCATCACTAAGTCATCATAATATGAAATGTTAAAGGGACTTACTTAAGAAAAAAAAAGATCAAAACTATTAACATTAAAATGATAACAGACTCACAACTATCAGCAACTGAATCTAAAAAAAAAAATTAAGCAAACAAGCGGAGCAGGAATAGAATCATAGATATGGAGATCATTTAAAGGGCTATCAGTGGATAGGAGGAAGGGGGAGAATGGGGGGAATGTTGCAAGGATTGAGGAACATAATTGGTAGGTACAAAATAGATAGGGGGATGTTAAGAATAGCATAGGAAATAGAGAAGCCAAAGAACTTATATGCACAATTCAAGGACATGACTAAAGGAGAGGATTGCTGGAGGGAAGGGTAGTACCAGACAGAGCAGGGCAAAGGGGGAAAAATTGGAACAACTGTAATAGCAGTGTCAATAAAATGTACTTCAAAATAATAAGAACCTCCGCTTTCTATATGCTTCCTAGAAATTTTCATTCTTTCCGTTGACTTCAATTTCACCTATCCACAACTTCCTAATACATATGATACATCTGTGTGTGTGTGTGTGTGTGTGTGTGTGTCTTCAGCTCAGATCCATTTCCTGATTATCATATCCATATTCATTCACTAATATCAAATTCAGTAGAAGGGGGGATATAAAGGAACTAAATGGTAATGGAAAAATACAATAAAGGTTAAATTAAAAGAAATAACAAATCATTTTATCCTATGCCAAACCCATTTTTCTTTTTATATTAATGTTTAATGAATGAAACCACTAACCACTCAAATGACTAAGCCAAAAATCTGGTCAGCTACCATGACTTCCATCTGCCCTCTACCTTCATAGCTCTCAATTTGATCCATGTCTCATATCTCCATTGCAAAAAGTTGTCATCTTTATGCATTGGCTGAATGATTCCAACAGCCTCCTAAATAGTTTCCCTACTGAGTTTTTATCCCCTCCAATCCATGTTTAACATTGTAACCAGGGTAATCTTTCAAAAATGCAAATCTGATATCACTCCTTCACTTAAAACTCTTCAGTGACCCGCAGATAAAATCCATACTTCTTATTATGACTTGCAAAAAGTCCTTTATCATCTACAGCCCACTCAATTTCTGAATGATCACTCCTGTATCTGATCCTTCCCTGCCTACCCTCAGTCCCTATATTAGTGAATGTCATTAATGACCAACTTGTTCAACACAAAAACATGAAGTTCACCTCTCCCCCATCTCAATCTCTAAATCTAATTGGTCACTGTATCATGTTGTTTTGACCTGCAGTGCCACCACCCTGGTCTGGGCTACTAAACTAGCCTTCCCTTTTTGAGGAGGGGATAAAACAGATAATTCTTATGAATAGCTTTCTACTTTGTACTGTAAAAAATGTGTAACAATATACAATAGGCTCTTTAAACCCTGATGAACATTACATATTCATGGGAACTAGAGTTTCCTTATGAACTATTTTTAGAATCAAGGCTTTATATACAGTATATTTGGAAGATGATGCTGACAAAGCAAGAAAGCAAATACCAAGAGAACAATGCTTTAATTAAACAATGACACTATTTTGTTACTCAAAGTAAATTGGGAAGGGATAAAGGGACTGAAATTTTATCCCACTTTTTTTTTTTCCCTAACACAAATTATTTATTTGATTCTAGTGATTTAGGCATTTATCTGCCTAATAGAGAAAAAGCTGAACCTTCTCTGGAAGAAAGTACTGTTATCTAAAGTCGCTCAGGATCTTTTACACACAGTGTCCAGAAAAAATAAAAATTTAAAGGACACAAGAGTAAACAATAAATGTAGAACCACAATGACTCAGCTCTTTTTCTTTTTGCTTTTTTTTCCAGCCCCTTTTTACTCCCCTCTGTCCCCTTCCCCACCCACCCACTTCCCACCAAAGTTAATCCCACTTGTTGTCCATGTCCATGGTTCTTCCATACTAGTTTCTTGACTAAACTGTTCCCCTTCTTTGCCTCTTCCTCCCTCCTCCCTCCACCCCCCTCTTCCCTGCCCACTGAAGGTCTATTCACTGTATTCATGTATCTGGTTCTGTTTTGCTTGTTATTTGTTTTATTCATTATTGTCCTAGAATGGGTGAAATCATATGGTATTTGTCTTTCACTGACTGGCTTATTTCACTAAGCAGAATACTCTTCAGTTCCATCCATGTTGTTGCAAAGGGTAGGAGTTCTTTCTTTCCGCTGTGTAGTACTCCATTGTGTAAATGTACCAAAGTTTTTTGATCCAATCATCCACTGATGGGCATTTAGGCTGTTTCCAGCACTTAGCTATTGTAAATAGTGCTGCTATGAACATAGGTGTACATAGGTTCTTATGAATTGATGTTTCAGGGTTCTTGGGGTATAGTCCTAGTAGTGGAATTGCTGGATCAAAAGGCAGTTCCATTTTTAGTTTTTTAAGGAAACTCCATACTGTTTTCCATAGTGGCTACACCAGCCTGCATTCCCACCAGCAGTGCACCAGGGTTCCCTTTTCCCCACATCCTCACCAACACTTGTTGTTTGTTGATTTGTTGATGATTGCCATTCTGACAGGTGTGAGGTGGTATCTTATTGTGGTTTTAATTTGCATCTCTCTGATGATTAGTGATGTTGAACATTCTTTCATATGCCTTTGGGCCCTTTGTATGTCTTTCTCAGAGAGGTTTCTGTTCAGGTCCTTTGCCCATTTTTTAATTGGGCTGTCTGTCTCCCTGGTGTTGAGTCGCATTAGTTCTTTATATATTTTGGAGATGAAACCCTTGTCTGAGGTATCATTGGCAAACATGTTTTCCCATACAGTTGGTTCCCTTTTAATTTTGCTAGTGTTTTCTTTAGCTGAACAGAAACTTTTCAGTTTGATATAGTCCCTTTTGTCAATTTGTTCTTTGATTTCCTTTGCCCTTGGTGAAGTATCGGTAAACATACTTCTGCATAGGATATCTAAAATTTCACTGCCTATATTTTTCTCCAGGACCTTTATGGTGGCACTGCTTATGTTTAAGTCCTTTATCCATCTTGAGTTTATTCTGGTGTATGGTGTAAGCTGGCAGTCTAGTTTTATTTTTTTGCATGTTGCTGTCCAGTTCTCCCAACACCATTTGTTGAAGAGACTGTTTTTACTCCATTTTATGTTTGCTCCTTCCCCCTTTGTCAAATATTAATTGACCATAGAGTCCTGGGTTTATTTCTGGGCTCTCTATTCTGTTCCATTGATCTCTATGTCTATTCTTATGCCTGTACCAGACTGTTTTGATGACAGTTGCCTTGTAGTATAGCTTGATGCCCAGTATTGTGATTCCTCCTACCTTGTTCTTTCTCAAGATTGCTGTGGCTATTTGTGGTTGTTTTTGGCTTTATATAAATTTTTGAAGTATTTTTTCTGTCTCTGTGAAGTATGTCATTGGTATTTTAATTGGGATTGCATTGAATCTATAGATTGCTTTGGGTAGTATGGACATTTTAATGATGTTAATTCTTCCCATTCATGAACATGGTATATGCTTCTATTTCTTTGTATCTTCCTTCATTTCTTTCTTCAATGTTCTGTAGTTTTCTGAGTACAGATCTCTTACCTCCTTGGTTAAGTTTATTCCTAGGTACTTTATTTTTCTTGTTGCTATGGTAAATGGGATTTGTTTTCTCGCTTCTATCTCTGATGTTTCATTATTGGTATACAAAAATGCTTTTGATTTCTGGATATTGACTTTATATCCAGCTATTTTGCTAAATTTGCTTATTAGATTAAGTTTTTGGTGGAGTCTAGTGTATTTTGTAAATACACTATCATATCCTCTGCAAGTAATGACGGTTTGACTTCCTCCTTTCCAACTTGGCTACTGTTGATTCCTTTTTCTTCTCTGATAGCTATGGCTAGAACTTCCAAACTGATGTTGAAGAGAAGTGGAGAAAGTGGACAGCCTTGTCTTGCTCCTGATCTTAGGGGGAAAGCTTCTAGTTTTTGCCCATTGAATATGATGTTGACTTCAGGTTTCTCATATATGGCCTTCATGATGTTGAAGTATGCCTCCTCTATTCCCATTTTGCTGAATGTTTTTATCATAAATTGTTGCTGTACTTTTTTTTTTTTTTTTTTTTTTTTTTTTTTACAGGCTGGCCTTTTTACTGGCTTTATCAGCCAGCAAGGCCATTCTTTTTTACTATTATTATTATTATTATTTTTAGAGAGTGGGGAAGGGAGAGAGGCAGAGAGAGAGACAGAAATCAATGTATGGTTGCCGTTTTCACCCGCCTCCAGCTATGGACCTGGTTGGAGACCTGGTTTGCAACCTCTGTTGCTGTACTTTATCAAATGCTTTTTCAGCATCTATTGATATGATCCTATAGTGTTTGTCTTTCATTTTGTTGATGTGGTGTATTACATTTATTGACTTGTGAATGTTGTATCATCCTTACATCCCTAGGATGAAACCCCCTTGATCATGGTGTATGATCGTTTTAATGTATTGCTGGATCTGGTTGGCCAATATTTTGTTGAGAATCTTAGCATCTAGGTTCATCAGAGATATTGGCCTATAGTTTTCTTTCTTAGTTGTGTCTTGACCTGATTTTGGGATTAGAATAATATTGGCCTTGTAGAAAGAGTTTGGGAGTCTTCCCTCTTCTTGGAATTTTTGGAATAGGTTGAGAACAATAGGAGTTAGTTCTCTAAATATTTGGTAGAACTCACCTATGTAGCCATCTGGTCTGGGGCTCTTGTGCTCTGGGAGATTTTTGATTACTTCTTCAATTTCACTAGTTGTTATTGGCCTATTCAGGCTTTCTGCTTCTTCTGGATTCAGTTTTGGTAGATTATACATTTCCAGAAATGTGTCCATTTCACCCAGGTTGTCATATTTCTTGTCATATAGTTGTTTGTAGTAATTTCTTACAATCCTTTGCATTTCTAAAGTATCAGTTGTGATTTCTCCTCTGTCATTTCTGATTCTGTTTGTTTGGGTCCCCTCTCTCTTGTTCTTGATGAGTCTGGTTAAAGGCTTATCAATTTGGTTTATTTTTTCAAAGAACCAGCTCTTAGACTTATTGGTTCTTTAAATTGTAGTTTGAGTCTCTAAGTTATTTAATTCTGCTCTGATCTTAATTATTTCCTTCTTTCTACTTGCTCTGGGCTTTGTTTGTTGTTGCTCCTCTAGTTCTTGCAGCTTAGGTTGTTTGTATAAGCTTCTTCCATCCTTTTTAAGTAGGCCTGTATTGCTATGAATTTCCCTCTAAGGACTGCCTTTGCTGTGCTCCATACGTTTGAGGCAGTTCTGTATTCATTGTCATTTGTTTCTAGAAACTTTTTTATTTCATTTTTTATTTCATTGTTAACCCATTCATTACTTAAAACCATGTAGTCTACTTAAAACCATTCAGTCTCCATGAGTTAGAGTGTTTTGGTTTTTTCCCTTGAGGTTGGTTTCCAGTTTCAAGCCATTGTGATCTGAGAAGATACTTTGTATGATTTCCATTTTCCTGTATTTGTGGAGACTTGTCTTGTGACCTACCATGTGGTCTATCTTTGATAATGTTCCATTTGCATTTGAAAAGAATGTGTATTTTGCTGCTTTGGGGTGAAAGGTTCTGTATATATCAGTTTTGTCCATTTCCTCTAGAGTATTGCTCAATGCCACAATATCCTTGTTGTTTTTTGTTTTTGTTTGTTTGGAAGAGCTGTCCATTGTTGATAATGGGGCGTTAAAATCCCCTACTATTAGTATGTTGCTGTCTATATCCTTCTTGAAGTCCTCCAAGATTTTCCTTATATCTTTGGGAGCTCCTATGTTGGGTGCATACATATATTTACCACAGTTATATCTTCTTGATGGATTGTTCCTTTAAATATTATGAAATACTTAATACTTGTCTCTTTTTATGGCCCTCATTGTAAAAATCTATTTTGTCTGAAATAAGTATTGTTACTCCAGCCTTTTTTTCATATCCATTTGCTTGATATATATTTTTCCATCTCTTCACTTTCAAGCTGTATCAATCTTTTGTTCTTTGCTCTTGAAGACAGCATGTATGTAGGTCATGTTTTCTTACCCATTCAGCTACCCTATGTCTTTTGATTGGTGCATTTAATCCATTTGCATTTAAGGTTATTATTAATTGATATTTATTGCCACTTTCCCACTTTGTACCTATGTTCCTCTCTGTCTCTCTCTGTTTCTTCATTTTTTCAAAGCAGACCCTTTGGCATTTCTTGCAATGCTGGTTTGGTAGAGATGTATTCTTTTAGTCTTCTTTTGTCTGGGAAACTCCTTATTTCTCCTTCCATTTTGAATGAGAGCCTTGCTGGGTAGAGAATTCTTGGGTGCAGGCCTTTGTCTCCCATTACTTGGGATACTTTTTTCCATGCCCTTCTGGCTTGTATTGTTTCTGTTGAATGATCATTTTATAGCCTTATTGGAACCCCCTTATATGTTATTTGCTGTTTCTCTCTAGATGCTTTTAGGATTCTCTCTTTATCTTTGAAATTTGCCATTTTAATTATAATGTGTCTTGAAATGGGTCTGTTTGGATTCATCCTCATTGGGACCCTTGGTGCTTCCTGAACTTGAGTGATGTTTTCACTTATTATGTTAGGGAAATTTTCTGTCATTACTTTTTGAACAGGTTTTCCATTCCTTGTTTCCATTCTCCTTCTGGAATCCCTAGGATACAAATATTATTGTTTCATGTTGTCCTGCAGCCCTCTTAAAACCTCTTCATTCTTGTTCAGCCTTATTTCATTCTGTTGCACTGTCTTGGAATGTTTTTCTAGGTTGTCTTCCAGCTCACTGATCTGATCCTTTGCTTCCTCTAGCCTGCTGTTGGTTCCTTCTACTGTATTCTTCAATTCAGAAATTGTATTCTTCATTTACTCCTGGCTCTTACTGATAGTTTCTATGTCCTTTTTAATGCTGGTGTAGTTCTCAGTAAGTTCTTTATAGCTTCCCTGGAGTTCTTTGTAATTCCCTGGAGGTGTCTGTAGTTTTCTTTGAGCTGACTGAGCTCATTGAGCTACTCTATCATCATTATTCTGAATTCCATATCTGACAGCTTGCTTACCTCTGTTTCATTTGTGATCTTTCTGGGGATTCCTTCTCCCGTTTTGGTGATGGACTGTTTCTTTTTCTCCCCATTTTTAGGTCTTGTTGTAATCCAATCAGACTGTGATCAGCTGCCAGGTTAAGGAACTGCTAGGCTGGAAGGATTGATTTATTTGTAATCCTATCAATCTGTTATCCACCACCAGGCTCAGATGCAGTTTGGGGTGACAGACAGGTTCAATTGTAAATCAATACATCAGCTACCAAACTCAGGCCCTACTGGCCTAGACAGAGATGTTCAATTGTAATGCAATGGATCAGCCACCAGCTCAGATACAGCCTGGTGGGACAGATTCAGATGTAAATCAATGAACCTGTGATTGGCCCCCAGGCTCAGGAGCCACTGGGCTAGGCAGTAAGATCCAATTATATTCCAATGAACCTGTGATTGGCCCCCAGGCTCAGGAGCCACTGGGCAAGACAGCAAGGTACAATTGTAATCCAATGAATCTGTGATTAGCTACCAGGCTCAGGTGGTGCTGGGCTCAACTGTAAGATTCTATTGGAATCCAATGAATCTGTGATCAGCCAGGCTAAGGGGCCACTGGGTTAGACTGAAAGATTCAGTTGTAATCCAATGAGTTTGTGATCAGCCACCAGGCCCAGAGGCCAGTGGGCAGGACAAACCAACTCAGTTGTGAACCAATGAATCCACCATCAGCCACCAGGCTCACTTGCCATTGTGTGGGGCTGACTGGCTATAAATCAGACAGCTGACCCAGCTGTACATCAGAGAGTTTGTAATCCCCTGCCAGGCCTAGGCACTGCTGGGCAAGAGATATCTCTTCAGATGCCAACTATTGTATCTATGCTCAGACACAGCAGGGAGGGAGAGATTTATTTAGATGTAAATGAGAGAATTGTGATCCGACCCCAGGCTCTGGCACCGCTGGGTGGGGCAGACTGCTGCAAGTCGGCGGGGCTATAAGGACCCTCCTATGAAAGCCACTTGGCTCAGCACAGTCCAAGGTGTGGGCGATGAGTCAGCACCAGGATCCCCACAGCTGCTTCTGCACTTCTCTCCTCCAAGCCACCACCACAGACTCTCCCCATGTGTCTCCAGTCCTCTCTGCCCTCACTCCGCTGGAGCCCAGGGTAGGTGGATGCCAATGTATTTTCATTGTGGTCACCTTAATAGTTCTGTCTCCAGCGCTCTCTCAGGCCAGCAAACTCCACAGCTTTCCACCCTTCTCATGTGGATGCTGCTCTGCTCTCCACTGTGTGTCTGTAGCTGGGACACCAGCTGGGGAACCCTTCTCAGGTGGAGTCCCCTGCTCAGTCCCTTCAGTTGCTGCCTCCAGTGGGGGCCCAGCCAGCCCTTTCACGTTTCTGCAATTCCTACCAGTCACGTTGTGATGAAGCATCCTCTTCTGTTCTGTCCATGGTTATAGTACTTCTTTCCAGATGGTGTTCTGTTGGTAATTCCAGCTGACTTATTTCTCCAAAAAACTAATTCCAGATGTGCCCTGGGAGGAGATTGGTGTAGCTCCAATTACTCCTTCGCCATCTTGCCTGTCTATCCCACTTTAAAGCTAACAAGTTAGCCCAATAACTATTTCATGGACACAGACAAAAGACATGAGACTCCAGGGTTAGAGACAAAAAGACTCTGTTGCCCAGAGCAACAGCAATAGCTGGTATTTGTATAATTTTGTTCTGGTTTCTCAAGCTCGAAGTCCCAGAGGGAAGCACAAAGAGGGCCTCGGTGACATCTACATATACAATGGGTCTCATAATAGGCAAGAACCCCTGAGCTTAGAGAATCCAACACATTTTAAACTGGACAGCATGTCAGCCCCTCCTTCCAGAGATAAACAGTATCTCTTCCAAGGTTCTAAGCAACTCTACCCTTAGCTCTAAAAGGAGACACTACACCTTTCAAGGCTGTTCCCTTTACAAACATCCTTGGAAAGTCAGTCTGGAACAAGGACAATTAGAGCCACTGTTCGAAAGACATGCAGAAATGTGAGAGGCCCATAAGGAACTATTTCCCAACAATGTTTACTCCCCAAGCATGCTTGTTTCTACACATCATTATGATATTCCATCACTGCTCTAATTAATCTAACTAACAGAGGCTGGAACCAAATCAACTTGTCTAACACAACATTTAAGTAAGGCTACTGTCAATAGGACTCCATGCAGCAGGATGAGGCCATCCTATATTGATCTCAACCATGGTCCCCAGAGTCTTGAACCAACCAATTTAACAAATCCCATAAACCATCTAGAGTTACCTAAGAAAGTCAAGTGGTGTTTTCTTTTTTAAGTTTCTGTATTGACCTTTCCATTTAGCCCAAAACATTTATCTAGACATGGCAAGATGTTAATAGATTGCATAGGCTCCACCTTGGCCCTTGAGGAAGAAGCCCAGGGAAATCTCCCAGCTATAGCAACTTTGACTAATGAGCTGAGGCCTTCTGGGCTAAGGGTGTGTCATTACTCACATCAGCTAAAATCATGAATAAATTTTGTTTCTTCCCTAATTGGATGGCTCTTATTGTAGGGATAACTGCCCACAAGTCGTGCATAAATAATAAGTCAGTTATCTTTCTAGAGAGCCTAATTTTGGAGAGATTTCTCAGTCATCTGAGGGCCACCTGATGTATCAGTGGTGCTTCCTTTAATGCTCAAAGGTCTCTTAGGATTGTCCATAAGGAGTTTTCAGAAGAGGCAAGTGAACTCCAGGCTTCCACACAATAACTAAGTGCAGAAGGCATGCATGATATCCCTGGAAGAGAATGTTTTCAATTGTTGGTTTCCTCAAGTGGGACCTACATCATTCAAAGGGCATAGGTTGCTATATCTCCAACCAGGGCCTCCTGACAAGCTGGTCAGCCTTAGTTAGGATTCCCCATACAGTTTAAATAATTGAATCTAGTCCATTCTTGGAGGAATTGCCTCAGAGCTGTCAGTCCAAACTGTTCTGTCTATCCACACCACTTGAAAGATGGCATTCATTTGCCCCCACTCCCTGAATAACTGAACAATGGCTATGGGGGTGGAAGACATCCAAAGTTGTTAACCAGTGTTTTGTATCAGAGATACAGAAGCTGGAGCTATCCTCTGTTTTAGCTGATAAATTTCTTTGTAAGGGCAAGGTGAATGGCAATCAAAGTTATGATCAGAACCATTTGGAAGTAGGGAGGAAGATGGCAGATTCAGCGGATCAGTTCCCTGTAAGGTGTTTACAGCAGTTTGGAAGAGCCCCACCAGGGCATTTTCCTTCCCAAGAGAGGATCCAGGGTGGCTCTGAGAGACAAAATATCAGTTCGAGTTCCATCCTCCCTCTCCTAGAGTCTAAGGCAGTGATTTTCAACCAATGTGCTGCAAAAATTCTTAAAGCATGCAATACCTAATCATTAGCCAGAAAGTGGTGGAGAGGAGATGATCTCTTTCTGAGCACAGCCACTTTCAGTGACCCAAGTGCCTTATTAACATGACGTGTGTGAATCAACAAGAGATGAAGAGGCTGGAGTCAAAAATCTACTGGGAATTATTTTGAGGAGGCCATTTCAATATTCAACACTATCAGATACCTGGGAATGACAGGGAGTATGATATGTCCATCAAATACCTTGAGTATCAGCACATTGCTGAGTAGCTTTTCTAATAAAATGCATACCATCAGCAAGTTATAAATAGTCCAGAAAGCTGAAAACATGACATAGATTAGCTTCAAAGGCCACAGTAGAGTGGCTGGAACTAGCTGATTTGGGCGGAACAGCAATACTGTAAGCTGAAAACAATGTTAATAGTAGTAAGGCACACCAGATAACCCTAGAGGAGGTCAAAAGTCTGCTATATTCAATCTTCCAAAGGCCAGGAGGTAGGGGTGAAGGCCCACACTATGGACGCCCCTTCACTGAAACCCTTTCGGCAGCAGTCCCAAGTCTGACTGCAGTAGTAGCCTTTGAATCAGCACTGGGGTCTTTAACCTTGTGCTGAGCCAAAGATGACATCTTGCCATGTTTGGTACAACAAGGCCCTGAGGCAGTAATAGGCAGTGTAGCCCTGATGTGAGCAGCGTCTTGCTACCAGAGAACAGCCCCTATTAAAGGCATCAACATGAGTGGCCCAGACAGTTCAATCAGCGGTCATGATTTATTACATTTGGCAGCCCCATAGAGAGGTGTCACTACCCTACCAACCTGTAGTTTTCTAAATGACAGACCAAACCGCTAGATCATTAGCTACATCTCAAAGGTCAGTAGAAAAAAAAAATACAAATTTTATCAAACGGAGTATTGGCCAGCGCTTCGAAAACAGCCTTGAATTTTGCACGTGAATGAAGCAACTGTGCCCATGTTGGTTTCTGCAAAGCTGCTACTGAGGCTCAATAGTAGCCGAAGTTCAGGAAATATCAGGTGTAAGCTTAGCCAATTCATCAATGAACTGGGCCCCTGCACTTGGGGCACTCTCTGTGAACTGAGGTCCCATTGCACCAGCAGTTTTGCCTCAGGCAGCAGAACAAGAGTTAACCCCAGAGAGACAGCTGCCACTCTTCATGGAAATCCAAGAAGCTCCTGGAGCCAATTCAGCTGAATTCCAGCATTTCTACTTGACAGTGAGTCTTGTTTAGACACCCCCTCTTTTGTTTGTCTGAGTCTGGTTGATCCCCCCAAAATGGGACTACCATTCTTAAGAGTCACAAGGCCTCCATGGGTCAGTTTCAAAAACAGCCCAATGGCAGGTTAATAGTGCTTTTCAAAAAGGATAGCTTTTTCAGGAGCAAAGGGGGCGAAGCATTTTCAAATATCCAAGAAGCACCTCAGTCTCTTTTTGCCAGATTGATTAAATCATTAGTCACAGAGACTTAAAGGGTTCATTAGGGCTGTAGGGACTCCAGGTACTAGTACTCCTCTAAATGCATCTCTTACCAAATAATGAGAATCACCTCTGGTACTTATACACCTTTTTTTTTTTTTTTTTTTTTTTAGGATTAACATGATTTATTTCACTATCAGTTTTACAAGTAGCTGAGGTTGGGCAAAGCCAGAATGGTAACTCAAATCCCAAGCACTTTTGTCGAGTGACAACCTAATTAGCAAGGCCCTGTTACTGAGCAGAGGGTAGTGGAGGGCACCCCAAGAACCACAACCCATGTTGTGGTGTTAAAAACCCCTCCCCAAAGGCAATGTAAACATTGATACCAATTACAGTAAGTTCTCACTTCACATTGTCAATAGGTTCTTGGAAACTAGAACTTGAAGCAAAATGATGTATCACAAAACTAATTTTATCTAGAATTATTGATATAAACAAGAGTTAAGTTCCTATGGCACACTTCTGGTCACAAAAATATCATCAAACTTCTAAATAAAGACCCAAAACACTTCTAATATTAAACCTTAAATAGATATGTGCTATACCTACATTTAAGAAAGATGAATAAAAACAGGTAAAATAGTTCTTTTCCAACCTGCTTATGTCAGTTCAGGGTCAGGTGGCTGTAGCCTGTCCTAGCAACTCAGAACACAAGGCAAGACCCCATCCTGGACAGGATGCCCTTCCACCAAAAGGCCTTCACTCACTCACTCAGACTAGGACAATGTGGACACACCAGTTCACCTCATGCGCTCATCTTTGGGATGTGGAAGGAAACAAGAATCCCTGGGGAAAACCCACACAGGCATGGGGAGAATGCGGTGACTCCACACTGACAGTGGCCCCAGCTGTGAATCCATTATATTTTCTCATAATGTCATAATGAAATGACATTTAAAAACATGATTCAAGGACCTGTTGTATGCAATCATCAGTGGAAGCTAAAACAGTGCACTAAATAGGCCTAAAGGGGCTCCACCCAAAGGGATCACATGTATTTCCCTGATCCGTTGCAAAAACTGCCCAAACTCTAGGAGTTGGGTTCTGGTGCCCGCTGCTCCCACAGGCCTGGGTAAGATGATGGAGTAGGTGGTTATAACAAGTCATAAAGGTTTGAAACTTGCCCCTCTGCAAAGTTCCCCAGCATATTCAGGCAGATGTGTAGTGTTCTCACCTTTAATCACCTTTCTCCTTATTGAGTGAAGTCAGGGTAGAAGGGGAAAGAGAAGGGGGCACAAAGACAAAGCAGCTCTGAGGCAATAAGCAAGCCTTGGCAGCCCCCATGAGGGGCCACAAACTCATAGTTCACCCTAACGAACATCTGTTTTCAGGCCACACAAAGGGGATTCTTTGGCTTAGTAGCCACAGTCACATTGTTTTTAGAGTTGTCCCATTATCATAAGAGTCCTACTTCCATCTACACAGGGGAAAGTGAACAAGAAATAAGGCACCATTTAGGCAGCTTATTTCAATCCTACCTTTCACTGCTCAGCATCTAATTATTAATTAACAAGTAGGATACTGATGGGGCCCCTATTAGCCTAACCAACCCAATACTTGGGCAAGAGCATTTACTACTGAGTACCAGGGAGTTGCCTAATCTCTCAATCTGGCCTCAGAGGCCATTATCCTTCATCTGCCAACACATCTTGTCTCTGTCAGCCTCCCATCCTCATCACCAAAACTGTCAAGAACTGAAGGGTCTGAGACTTTACCCTACCTACAAGCTGTCACAACTTTATGGCTACTGACAGAAGACATGAGATTCCAGGATCAGATACAAAGGACTTATTATAGCAATAGTCACAGTATCATTTCTTATCCTAGTCTTCAGCCCCAATTCCCACAAGACAATGCAAAGAAGGCCAAGTAATACAAATACATGCAGAGAGTTGCATTACTGGAAAGGAACCCTGAGCACAGGAAATGCAAGTCTTTTCTAGTGTTCTTTGCTCCAGAAGAAGACACTGTTTTGCAAGACTCTAAGCAAACCTGCCCTTCTTTATGAAATGGGCATTATCTCTTCTCTATGTTCTCTATCATTCAAATATCAATGAAAAATATTCTGGAATAAAGGCAGTCAGTACATCTGCTTGCAAGGAATCCAGAAACTCAAGAGAACCATAGAGAATTGTCTAAGTACCTTCTTTTAAACAAGTAAAGTGCAAAGATCTCCCCACTTGCTATCTGCTAACAAATGCACCACATTTGAATCAGTTGGTAAGACTATGCTTCCCTGGTTTATTCATTATTTTTCATTTATATATTCATTATTTTCCTTGAGATAATATGAATATAGCTCAGATATAACCATATTGAACTACTATGTTTTTAAGATTTTATTTATTTGTTATTTGTAGAGAGGGGAAGAGAGGAAGAAAGAGAGGAAGAGAAACATCCATGTGTTGTTGCCTCTTGCATGCCCCTAACCAGGAACCTGGCCCGCACAAAATAAAGGCAAACACATAAGACTGTCAAGTTGAGGAAGAAGAGAATTACAGACCATAAAAGGAAACAGATAACAGTTCCAATGGGAGAATTTAGAGATGAGATCTCCAACCTAAAAGACACAGAGTTCAAAATGCTGGTGATAAAGATGCTCACAGACTTGACAGATATGCTTGAATATGGTAAATGCAGAAGGGAAGAAGTGAAGGCTATGCTAAGTGAAACGAAGTAAAATTCACACAAAGCCAATGGTGAAGGGAAGGAAACCAGAATTTACATCAATGATTTGGGACATAAAGAAGGAATCAACAGTCAACCAGTACAGAATGAGGAAACAAGATTTAAAAAAAAAAAAACGGGCTTAGCAACCTCTAAGACAACATTAAACATGCCAACATCCGAATCATAGGGGTGCCAGAAGAAGAAGAGGAAGAACAAGAAATTGAAAAATTATGTGAAAAAATTAAAGAAAACTTGCCAAATTTGGTGAAGGAAATAGACATATAAGTCCAAGAAGCACAGAGAGTCCCAAACAAGCTAGACCCAAAGAGGATACGGGGAAAACTTGCCAAATTTGGTGAAGGAAATAGACATACAAGTCCAGGAAGCACAGAGAGTCCCAAACAAGCTAGACCCAAAGAGTATACACCAAGACACATCATAATTAAAATGACAAAGTTCAAAAATAAAGAGAGAATCTTAAAAGCAGCAAGAGAAAAGAAGAGTTACCTACAAAGGGGTTCCTAGAAGACTATCAGCGGATTTCTCAAAAGAAACTTTGTAGGCAAGAAGTATTCAAAGTGACAAAAAGCAAGGACCTACAACCAAGAATATTCTATCCAGCTAAGCTATTATTTAAAATAGAAGGGCAGATAAAGTATTTCTCAGACAAGGTAAAGCTAAAAGAGTTCATCATCACCAAGCCATTATCATATGAAATGTTAAAGGGACTTAAGAAAAAGATCAAAATTATGAACATTAAGATGACAACAAACTCACAATTATAAACAACAGAATCTTTAAAAAATTGAAACAAAAACAAATTAAACAAATGACCAGAATAGGATTAGAATTTTAAGTATGGAGATCATATGAAGGGTTATCAGCTGGGAAGGGAGAAGGACGATAAATGGGGAAATGGTGCAGTGATTAGGAAACATAATTAGTGGGTACAAGATAAACAAGGGGAAGCTAAGAATAATATGAGAAAGGGTGAAATCAGGGAACTTATATGCACAACCCATGAACATGAACTAAGGGGAATGGGATTGCAGGAGGGAAAGGGAATGCTGGGTGGAGGGAGCAAAGGGAAAAAAATTGGGACAACTCTAACAGCATGATCAATAAAATATACTTAAATTTTTTTTTTAAGCCTTGGTTGTCAGACTTCCATACAGTTTGATTTTCCAGTGTTTCTGGTTGTTCTTTTGTTTTGAGATTATTTGTGATCCTTCTTATGGTTGTGTAAGGAGGTAAAGCATATCTACCTATACCTCCATCTTGACCAGAAGTTAAACCAATAAAATCTTGGCTCTTAAAACACCAAAATTTGCCCTGGCCAATGTGATTCAGTTGGTTGGAGCGTCATCTGATGGACAGAAGGGTCATGGCTTTGATTCCCAGTTAGGGCACATGCCTGGGCTTCGGGTTCAGTACTAATTGGGGCATGCACAAGTCAACCAACCGATGTTTCTCTCTCACTTCAATGTTTCTCTCCCACTTCAATGTTTCTCTCCCTCTCTTTCTCCTTCCATTCCCCACTCTCTAAAATCTGTGGGCACGTTTTCAGGTGAGAGTAAAAAAATAACAATTTTTAAAAGAAAACAATTTTATGCATTACTCATTACCTCCAGACTAGAAAATACTTCACAAATCTAGCCCTTAAAATTTAGGGCCAAAATACTTACATTTTTTTTAAAATAGCAAAACTAACTCTGGAAAGCATAGTAAAATATAGTATGGCTAACTTTTAAATCAGCAATACTTTTATATTGAGAGGCATGTTAAGATATACTTACTGTTTATATGTCCACAGCAATCAGTTCAGAAATATAAACACTAGATCAATATTTAACCAATGAGGAACAAGTAGACTACTACAAGCAGCTGATTTTTCTCTCTTTGAATTTAATGAGTTTACATCAAAAAATTAGCCATTTTACATTTAAGGAATAAAAATCTTTTAAAAAACAATACAAAGAGGGAAGGAAAGGATTTTAACCAAATTTACATTTCTTTTGCTACAGCTTTTAACAAGTCATCTCATCATTTTTTATTATAATGTTTAAATGCATTTGCAGCACCCATGACAATCATGAAACTAAACTTAAGGAAGTATATTGTTAATAATGACCATCTGAGAAAACTGATTTTACTTTCTATTTAAAACTCTATGGTATATAAGCATTACACAATAATGCTACTCAACCACCTTTTGTCACAAGATTACCAATGTTTTGTGGAAATGAGTACACATACGGATTAAATATTTAAAAGGTGAAATGTTCCTTATTTTTAACTTTAGCAAGATCTCCTTTTTCACTGTTAAGAAACACTTTGATAGTTTTAAAGCAGAAGCTGTTAGAGTCTAGATAGCTAAAACTGTACTCCTGAGTTCAAACTTACAGGTAAGTCTTTTGTAAATTGTTCTCAATAAAATATCATCCCTCCCCATCCCCCAGCCCCAATTCTTACAAAACTTTGGTCAAGAGTAGAAATATATCCAGGAAGATGTATATGCCATACAATAGCATGAACAGTAAAGCCCAACTGATGACTTTGGGTTTTAGAAATAGAAGGCAATTAAAATGTACTCAAAGTTACATTAAAAAAAGCTTTCATGGGGTAAATATTTAAAGAGTCACAAAGGTTAAGAAAATACTGATATCAAAGTACAAATGACTACAATGTTAAAATAGACAAAAACTACTATACAAGAACCTCTTTTAAAATTAAAAATAAAGAACACAACACATGAGCCAGGATTATTTTCCTGTTCTACTCATGAATTTTAGTCTTTATATTCATCGGGTTCATTACGTTGACATCTAGCAGAGTTTCTCCTGGCATCTGATGAGGTCTCATTCCAGCTTCAGAGGGTGGTTCTTTCTTAAGGAACCTCTCACATCTGGTCACATCTTGGTCATTGTACAATTTCAAAGTAGTGCAGTATCGCCATGATGTGCTGAGGCATGAAGACATAACCTGTGTACAGTGCCATCCCCACGATGGAGACCAGCATGGAATCTGAGCTGTAGATAAGGAAACTTACTATTTTTTATGAATTGATTAAAAACTAAGTCCCAACATTTTTTCAATAAATGTGTTATGTTGAAGTTGCCCACTCACTTGATGCTTTCTCACATATATCAAGTATTTATAAAGAACTAATAACAGTTGCCACTGATATTAACTAAAATTTTTTAAAGGTTTTATTCATTACTTTTAGAGAGAAAGGAAGGAAGGGAGGAAGAAAAGGAGAGAAACATCAATGTATGGTTGCCTTTCACCTGCCTCCAGCTGGGGTTCTGGCTCGAGATCTGGCTTGCAACCTGGGTATGTGCCCTAACCGGAAATCGAACTAGCCACACTTAGGTTAGAAGGCCAATGCTCCATCCACTGAGCCACACCAGCCAGGGCTTATTAACTAAATTTATTAAGTGCATTTCACCTTCACCATCACTTTATAAGGTAGTTACCACTATTCACCCTATTATACTTCAAAGTATCAGAGTGCTTAAAATTAAGCATAGAAAGTGACACTGTTCAACCTAAGAAATAGAAATGTATAAAAATAAAGTTGTATTTAGCCCTGGCTGGTAGCACAGTGGATAAGGTGCCGGCCTGCGAACCCAAAAGTCACTGGTTCGATTCCCCAGCCAGGGCACACAACCAGGTTGCAAGCCAGGTTTCCAGTCAGGTCTGTGGCTGGAGGCAGGTGAAAGGCAACCATACACTGATTCTTCTCTCCCTCTCTGCCTCTTTCCCTTCCCCTCTCTCTGGAAATAACAAAATATTTTTAAAAAATAAAATAAAATAAAAATAAAGTTGTATTTAATGACAGTACAAGGTCTACCAACTTGTGTAAGTAATAAGATGTAATCCAAGACTTCTAAAGACTTATTTTATTTTTTAGAGAGAGGGGGAGGGGGCAGAAAGAGAAGAAGAGAAACATTCAACCAGGCATGTGCCCTGACCAGGAATCAAACCAGCAGACCCTCAGTTCGCAGGCCAATGCTCCATCCACTGAGCCACACCAGCCAGGGCTGATCCTACGCTTTTGGATTTCAACTAGAATGTGGCTAAAAGATTTTGGTTTGGAGCCAAAGCTAAAATGAGTCATACACCAAAAAAAAATCTAAATAAAATAAATCATGTACCATTGACATATAAACTGATAGCACCTGCTACTATTAAACACTTATACTATCATTAAACTTTGCAACATCAAATAAGTCATATTCATAATCTAAACAATAAATGTTTTGTACAGTGTTCCTTCCTTCTCTTCCCAAAGGGAACTAAAACAGTATATATGGAAATCAACAAAGGGTCCTAATTAAATGAAGTAAAATCTAAGAGCTTTTCATTTTGCAGAGTCACATGGCCATGGCAAGAGAAATAACAGCTTCTGAACTGGGACAATGTTTTATTCAGTCATTCATATTCTCTTTCTCTCTCTTTCCCTTCCCCCTCCTGTCTCATACCTTTCAGCTCTGCATAGTTTTATAATACCTTACATTCTTTTATGAGAAGATAGGGTTTATATAAACAATGTGTTTACCACCAACTAATGTTTGTATAACAGTTAGATGACAAACCTCTGCTACATATTATTGTTCTTGACCCTTACAGAGTTCCTGTGTAATGTTTATTATGACTACTACTTCTCAGAGACTGACTGGCAAAACACTGAGCAACTTGTCCTGCGCCACACAGAAGCTGTCTTTAGAGCCAGAGAGCAAACAAGCTGAGTCAAATTCTAAATTCATTCCTCTCACCCAGCCAGCAAACATGGGTAAAAACTCTCCCACAATCATTTTTGAGTTTCCTTTTTAGCCTTCCTTAACCCAGTTCTTTCTTAAACTATCACCTCCTATATACCACTTAATTTTTTTTTTAATTGCTGCTTCCATATCATTCATTGTTCATCACCCACACAACTGACTTCGATAGCCTGCCCCATCCCGTCCCACTATAGACACTGCTCTGAGTCACCAATGACCTCCTAGCAAATCCAATGGCTACTTGAATCGACACTTTTAGTTTTGCCTCTTCAAAACTCTTTCCACCCTGAGCTGAGTGAGGTACTCTCCAGGGCTCTCCTCCCATCTCTCTCACCATTTTCCTGTTTCCCTGGCTTTTCCCTGTCTGTTCCTTTTGTGGATGTTGTGTTTTTCTCTCTAATCTCCACTCTTCCCTGCTCCTAGAAGAGCAGCCATGCTCTGTGGGTGGGCCTAGCCCTCTCCATCTCCAGGGCTAAGTCTTAATTGATCTTTACCAAGTAGTAAATCCTTTTCTCTAATGCCTACCCCCAAAACCAGCCCCAAATTCAGGACTTCTGCCTAGAGTTCAGGAATGCAGATTCTCTCTCTCTCTGCCTAGAACATGCAATTAACTAATAGACTGCTGGAACTACGGGTGTCACTTCACTTCCATAAAGAAGGTGAAACTCAGAACAAAGCTGACTCAGGAAGGTGGTGGATCAAAAATAATGGTAGACAAATGCAACCAAAACCCTGATCAAACCATCCTGAAGCCCACCCTACCGTTGGATTTTCTGCTATATAAGCCAATAAATTCCCTCTACTCGTAAACCAGTTTGAGTTAGATATTCTTTGTTACTTGCAACTGAAAATATTCTAAATGATAAAAATGGAGAGTTCCCAAAATTTTATGTATGCATCTTGTATTGTGGACCTGACCTCATCTTCTATACTGCAGACAAATATTTCCTACAACTTACTGATTATTTCTACCCATGACATTCCATAAGATATTTTAAATTCAACAGAGCCAAAACTGAACTTGTAGTCTCCAAAACTACCTCTTCCTATGAGTTCTATTTTTTCAACTGCTTGAAAATAGTTGATATGACTATTTGAGATAAACTACTTGATACAACTATTGATTAACTATTTGCCTGGCCATCTAATCTACAAACTTCTTTGATTCCCTGTCCCCACACTCAAAATTATCTGATTTCTTGGTTCTTCCCAACCACTACAATGGACTTTATAGCTTGTGTCCCTCATCCTGATCAATAATAAGTGACTGAGATATTTATCATTCCTTTAATTTTTATTTAATGAATTTATTTAAAGATTTTATTATTTTCAGAGAGAGGGAGAGAAGCATTAATGTATGGTTGCCTTTCACCTGCCTTCAGCTACGAACCTGGCTGGAGACCTGGCTTGCAACCTGGTTATGTGCCCTGGCTGGGAATTGAACCAGCAACCTTTGGGTTCACAGGCCAGCACCATCCACTGAGCCACCAGCCAGGGCCTTATCATTCCTTTCTTAGTCATGTAAAGGTTCCCATGTTAGGCCTCTTGCCACTTTCCATGTTACTCTTTACTAGAATGATCCTTTTAAAATGCATTTTAAAAGGCTTCCCAATGCCCATGGGATAGCAATGGAAACTCGAAGCCACCCATCCAAGGACCTTTCCAATCTAGTCTAAACTATCTGTCTAAGGTTGAAGTAGAGAGAAATCGAGAGACTGAGACAGTGGTTCTAGTGGAAGTTATTCTTAAGGAAGTTTTATCAAAAGGGGAATGAGTAGAGCAGAACAGAGCAGGTTCAGGAGCTTGACTCCCAAGGGTGCTCTAGAGCATGAATGGTACCACATAGTTGGGGTTGCTTTGAAGCAAGGGGCCAGAGCTTTTATATCCCTTTATCTGTCAATCGTTAGCTGCACGATTGAGTGAGGAAAATCAGCCTGAGCAAGATAGCTGCCTTGGCTGAAAGCATTAGTCTAGAGAAAGGGGCAACTACAGGGCACTAGCAGACAGCACTCAGAGTGGCTGGGGGATCAAGGAGGAGACCAAGAGCATTACTAACACTTTTCTGTTGTATTTTTTAAAAGATTTTATTTATTTACTTTTAGAGCAAGGGGAAGGGAGGAAGAAATAGAGAGGAAGTAAACCACTGATGTGCAGGTGAAATATCTATCAGCTGCCTCCTGCGCGACCCAGCAGAGGACCTGGCCCACAACCCAGGCATGGGTCACTAAACCAGTGAGTGACCTTCAGCTTTATGGGACGATGCCCAACCCACTGAGCCACACCAGTCAGAGCTATGCTTCTTTTCCATTGTACCTCCCAATATTCCAAAGCATCCCAATAAACACCATCCTATTCGCAGCCATATTCATGAGTCTTAGGAAACAACTTTCTTTACTGCTCTGCCTTTTAATATGGTTTAATAAAAGGAATAATAGCACTAGCAGCAGCTTTCATTTGTGAATGTCTAGTATGTGCCTAGCAGTTAGTCACTTCAGCATATTCAAGAAACATGTCCAACATCAAAGCAAACAACAGAACCAGTTCCTAACCAAGTCAGCTAATTTCAGAAATCTATGTCCTTGCCCTGGCCAGGTGGCTCAGTTAGTTGGAGCATTGAAAGTTTCAGTTGGAGAACTGAAAGGCTGTGGGTTCAATTCCTGGTCAGGGTGCATACAGGAGGCAACCAATAGATGTTTCTCTCTCACATTGATGTTTCTCTTTCTCTCCCTTTCCCTCTCTCTCTCTAAAATCAATGAACATATCCTGAGTGAGGACTTATAAAAAAAACTTTGCTCTTAACCATCACACTATAATACAGCAACTTTCAACCCTTCTCACCTCGTGGCACACATCGGCTAAATATTAAATTTCTATAACACACCAAAAAATATATTTTTGCTGACCTGACAAAAAAAAATAGGTATAATTTTTATTCATTCATCCAGATGTCTAGTATTACGTTGGCTGTTGTATTTTTTTTTTTTTTTAATATGAGAAGAGGTCAGTGTCCCTAACTAAATAACCAGGTATTGCATGTTTTAAAAATTCTTGCAGCACACCATTTGAAAATTGCTGCTATAGCCCTGGCTGGTAGCACAGTGGATAAGGCGCCGGCCTGTGAACCCAAAGGTCACAGGTTCGATTCCCCAGCCAGGGCACATAATCAGGTTGCAAACCAGGTCTCCAGTCAGGTCTGTGGCTGGAGGCAGGTGAAACGCAACCATACATTGAGGTCTCTCTCCCTCTCTGCCTCTCTCCCTTCCCCTCTTTCTAAAAATAATGAAATAAAATCTTTAAAAAAAAAAAAAAAGTGCTGCTATAATATCTTCCTACAAGGCCCTGGCTGGAAGCACAATGGATAAGGCGCCAGCCTGCAAACCCAAAGGTCGCAGGTTCGATTCCCCAGCCAGGGCACATAACAAGGTTGCAAAACAGGTCTCTAGTCAGGTCTGTGGCTGGAGGCAGGTGAAAAGCAACCATACATTGATGTCTCTCTTTCTCTTCCCCTCTTTCTAAAAATAATTAAAAATAAAATATTTTAAAAAGTCCTTATAAAAAATATATATATATATATATGTGTGTATATATATATATATATATATATATATATATATATTCCTACATATAGAGAGTCCTGTTATTCTATTATTTCTAGTAAAATCAAATCCTTTTTACAGCTTAGTTAGTTAACTCCTCTTAGGATAAGATTTTCCCTGGCACTCATATTTTTCCCATTCTTACCCCAAACTGCTAGCAGAATTAACTACCCCTACAGCTTATATAAAACAGCACATACAGCTAATATTACATATTTGTAGATATGTTTATCTCATCCAGATTATCAACTCCTTGAACATGGGAACAATGTCTTATTATAGTTTCTCTCTTACATCTAACCTAACACATACTCAATAAATATTTGATGAATAAAGGAATGGCTCAAGAAACATTATTTGACTCTAGATTCACTATGGTACTTTTCCACCCATTATGTGACTGACAAGCTTTATAGTGACTATGAAGAAGAAAAACAAATTCCATTTCTAAGCCATCCTACTGTATTTTCAAAATGCTTTTTGGTTTTTTACAGCTTTTATGTAAATCTTATAAAATGATACACCTAGCAAATGAAATGGTACAGTAATAATCTTCAGATTATTTGGCTCAAATTCAATTCAAATAAGAAGTGATTACTAAAAACAGCTATTTGATTGACTATATTATATTCACTTTATGGCCCTATACTTCTCCAGTTTAGTGTGGAGACTGTAACAATTAAGGAATATGCAAGGAATGTACATAAATTAGCTTAACAGAGATGACTAAAAGATACTAGAGTTAGCGACTTTATATAGCGTTATACTCTGCCAATTTATAAGCAGAAAAGAGAGAAAAAAAAAGAGCCCTGACTGGTGTAATTCAGTGCCAGCCTATGAACCGAAAGGTCACTGGTTCCATTCTCCAGTCAGGGCACATAACCAGGTTGTAAGTCAAGTCTCTAGCCAGATCCATAACTGGGGGCAGGTGAAAGGCAACCATATATTGATGCTTCTCTCCCTTTCTTCCTCCCTCCCTGACCTTCTCTCTGAAAATAATGAATAAATTTAAAAAAAAAAAAAAAACACATTAACCTAATCTTTTACCCAGAGTCACTTACTAAATTTCACTTTTATCCTGTGTTCCCCTCAAAAAAGGTTTCTATATTTTGGTCCTATCTCTCCTAATTATTTCCACAATCACAATAATTAAATGAGTCTCTAAAAATGAGTCTTCTATACAATTAAATTTCAAAATTATTCCCCAAAATTACCTTAAAGCTCTAGGGTGGAAATAGTTCCACTGCACTGAGTTGAATATTCCCTGAGATTATGCTTGGCACCATTTAAAAAGGCAGTTCTATTGACACATTTAGGCACTGTTTCTATTGTGGCATTTGCAGGGTTAGATATGTGATGCTCATCTCCTTGGAAGTATTCTCACAAACAGAGCTAAACATACCATGCAGAGTGTACCAGCTATAGTTTGCTATCTGGCACTTAAGTGGATTTCTCAATCCACTGCATTCTTTAACAGACCTCTCCAAGTTTCAAGTATCCTTGACACACTATAAAGTACAAGATACAGAGACTGGAAACACCATACACTGCAGGCGGCCTAGGTTTGAGTTGTGACTTTGCCAACTCTGCATGTGCCAAGCACTCTGATCACCAGACTCCTTATCTATAAAGTGGTGACACACACCACCTACCTTTCTGGGATGATGTGAGAATTTGGAATCAAATCTATTCCGCAACAAAAGGCAATATAACTCTTATTAAAACTATTAGTTGTGGTCTTGAGCATTTACTATCATGACTCAAGCCAATGTTTGAGAACTGCCCAAAGTCACCTTGCTACTAATTTGTTATTAATTTAATTTATAGTACAATCCTGGGACATCACAACCTCTCTGGACCTGAGCTTCTCCTTGAAATAAGGCTGCTTCCTTCATTAATATTTTAGGATCCCACTTGTTTGAGAGGGCATTTAGATACCACAGCTCAATCATTGTTCATATCATCTTCCATTCCACACACAGGGAAAAAAACAGGAAAATAATCAATGTTATCTAACATACATATACTGGAAGATAATATATAAAATGATAGAGCAAACTTTCTATTTGCCAAGCTCTTGTTTGTATATCAGTAGCTGTATAAAAATTAATCAGATCTATATGCTAAAGGGGACCACATGATTCTATAAATATAGAATAAAGTTCTAGATTAAATAAAAGACCTCAAAAACAAAAAACAAAAAAGTTTTTCTGTTTTGTGGGTATGTAACTGTCTCTACCAATGAATTTTAAGTGCTGAAGAGGGACAGCAGCCCTAGCGGAGCTGCTCCTTCGCTGTGCAAGGTAAAGCAAGCGCTTCATAAACTATTCAGGAATTGAGCAGACAATGTGCCTGAAAATGTGCAGGCACTGAAGATGAATTTGTTCAGGAGCTGAATGAACAATCAGAGGCTATTTATAATTTGGACATAACATAAATATTTCATGTGTTCAAGGGATTAAAAAGCAAATAGAAACCATATATCTGCATGTTGTTAGCTGTTTCTTTAACAAGGAAGCCCAACTAATCAGGAGCTGGGTAAATTTCCCGATAGAAAAAAAAATAGTGTTTTGTTTTGTTTTTTGTTTTTGCCCATACAGGGGTCTTTCTAATAACAGAAATAAAAAAATATTTTTAGGATGACAGAGGGAAGCAAAATGGGGATGGATGTAATACAACAATAATAATTTTTTTTTTAATTTTAAGGCTAGATAACAGAGAAAATGCTTTAAAAATAACTATAGTAATCAGAACCAGCATTTTTTGTCCCAACCAGTAGCTGCCACATCACTACCTACCTCCGTAACATATTCACAAGACAGGAGAAATCAAAAGTAGTTCCTCACTGAGAAAAGGCCAGGAACCTCAGTTCCAATAGATATGACTTATCTCTCCACTAATCTGAATTATTTCAATGTTTTAAGTCTCTGATTACACTAGTCAAATCAAAAACACAAAGCTAAAATGTCATCTAAAACAATCCTGTGTTCTATTAGTGAAACTTCTTTAAAATTAACTCTACATGGACAACAGGTGGGATTGACTTTGGGGGGAATGGGTGGGTGGGGAGGGGGACAGGAGAGAAAAAAGGGGATGGATGTAATACAACAACAATAAAATTAAAAAAAAAAAAAATTAACTCTAGCTCTGGCTAGTGGCTAAGTGAAAAGGTGCTGGCCTGCAAACCCAAAAGTTGCTGGTTCGATTCCCCAACCAGGGCACATAACCAGGTTGCAAGCCAGGTCTCCAGCCAGGTCTGTAGGTGGAGGCAGGTGAAAGGCAACCACACTATGATGTTTCTCTCCCTCTCTGCCATCCTCCCTTCCCCTCTCACTAAAGATACTAAATAAAATCTTTTTTTTTAATTTTTAAATAATAAAAAAAACATTAACTCTAAAATGCTACTTTTAAGCTTAGAAATACCCAAAAGTTTTGATAAGTCCAATTTATTTTAAAGAACCATCCTACTGAACATAAAAGCATTTGACAAACTAATACCATAGGCTGTTTGGTGAAAACCAATCAAAGCCCTAAGTGAAAGCAGCCACAGGTCAAGAATGATAACCTTCAATAAGAACCATCCCTCAGTGATGTAATACAACAACAATAAAATTAAAAAAAAAAAAAAAAAAAGAACCATCCCTCAGCTCAGCTGCTGCACAGATAGGAGTCCTTTTAGCTCTAAAACATTTTAAAATGAGCATCTGTGCCTGGGCTCCCTCTCCAAGAAGATTCACCTCCAGGCTAGCACAGGCTCTACTACAGAAGGCTGCATTTCCTGCCTTCTTCACCTCTTCCATGGTAGCCATACCATCTGCATTACCTCAGCATTCCAGTCAACCCTGTCCACACATGTTTAATATCCCCTGGGGCAACTTTCAGCCTGCCTGCACAGGCTATCCAAGTTACGCCCAAGATGCCAATTATTGTTTTTGTTAGTGCCTGCTTACTAAGTTGAATAGAGCTTGAGGGGTCTGCTTCAGTGCTATTGTACTATTAACCCTGTTATTTGGGGATTTTTTCACGAACACATATTATACATGATGGTTGAAATTTCGATGTTGAGAGTAATTTTACTTTTTATAATTATTGATCATAAGTACTAGCATTCCATAACTATTTTTAAGCATTCCAATTTATAAAAAGTATACATAGGATACTATACAGGGTGTGTGGGATCAACTGGCAAAATTTTAGTAAAATAAACATACCACAAAAGTATTCTATTTTAAAATAAATTTATTCTTATATGTAAATACATAAACATAGTCATTATTTTTAAATTGTTCAAAAAAGTCTCCAATTGCTGCAATAATAGACTCAATTAGACTTTGGAATCTTGAGCACACTTTAATTAACTTTTCTTTATCCATGGACATCATCGTGTTTTCAATCTTAGCTTTCGCAGCCTCTTTATTGGAATGAGGTTGTTTATTAACTTCTCTCTCACAAGCACTGCATACATAGTAGTCTAAAGGATTTGCATCTGGTGAACTAGGTGGCCAGATTTCCTTTGACCAGAATTCAGGAACACTGACACTGAGACATTCTTGCACCTCTTTGACATTATGTTCTGGTGCACCATCTTGTTGGAACATAAAATGATTTCATTTGTGACTTGCTTCATCCAAAGTACAACTACTTCTCTCAAAACATCAAGGTAAACATCCTGGATCTTCATTGATGGTCTCCTGGATTCTATGAACAATATCTGGACTTGTGTGATCCTTTTGACCCTTTTGCATTTTCCTTGTTGGTGTGGCGACATCAGGATCAGCATCATACACCTTCTTCATATTGTAAGCTGTACGTAAAGGGATGTTATTGAAGTCTGCAACTTCCTTAGCAGTTGGCCCTGCATGCAATCCAGAAATTATGGTTGCTCTAATATCATATTTCTCCACATGCTGGTTGCTCTCAGAATTTAATACTTCGTATCTGAAATAATGATGTTAAATCATAACCTTAAAAACATTGCTTTTCAAAATTAATAAGTATGTGAAGTAAGAAGATGCAAAGTTATTGCCAATTGATCATATGCACCCTATATTAAGCAGCTCTTCTGGAACATAGTTTAATTATTAAATCTGAGCTTTTTTTTTTTTTAACCAAAAGAATTCATCTTATCTTTGCTCATAAGTACCATAAATGTTACAATGCTCAAAGCCCAGGGAAGGGGGGTGGGGCCACAAACTCTTTTAAGAAATGAAGCGGAGGTCAGCAACTTCGGAGGTGGAACAGTGGGTGCTCACAGCCGCCAGCGGGGCCAGCCGCCGGTGCAGGGTGAGGCCTGGCCCTGGTGTGCGATGCCGGGAAGTGGTGCCTCATGGAAAGCAACCCGGGCATCTTCACCAAGCTCATTAAGCATTTGATTGCAGAGAAGCCCAAGTAAAAGAAATATGAAGTTTAAAGCCTGAGAATTTTGAAAAACTAAAGGGTTAATTTTCCTCTTCGAGCAGTAGCCAGGAGAACCAGCAGGCTCCGTGGTTTAGGACTCCAGACCTGACCAGATATTTTTGGCCAAGCGGTAATAATGCTTACGCTCCTCAAGCCAAAGCAACTGTGTTATTGAACTGTAGTACTCATCAAGATGTCCATTTAGGAGAGATATTATCAAACTTGGAAGAATTTTCACAAAGGTTTTTTTTTTTTTTTTTTTTTTGAATTTTTACAAAATGTTGATGCAGCTATGAAAGGTTTGGCACTGGGTGATTCGGATGCAATCAGACAAGTACATGACAGCTTCGCCAGGCAGCAAATGTTTAAATTTCATGCAAAGACATCAACAAAAGAAGATCCTTTTCCTTTTGTTACTTACGTTCCTGTTAATAGAAGAATCTGAAACACGTATTAAGAAAAGGACAAACTAGCCCTGGCTGGTGGCTCAGTGGATAAGGTGCCGGCCTGTGAACCCAAAGGTCACTGGTTCGATTCCCAGCCAGGGCACATTACCAGGTTGCAAGCCAGGTCTCCAGCCAGGTCTGTAGCTGGAGGCAGGTGAAAGGCAACCATACATTGATGTCTCTCTCCCTTTGCCTCACTCCCTTCCCTTCTCTTTAAAAATAATAAATAAAATATTAAAAAAAAAGAAAGAAAGAAAAACTGACTTGGGTGCATGAAATCAGGATAACTGGATCAGCACCGTCAAGCCAATCATAGAAAAAAGGCACAAAAGTATAGTTAAGTTGTAATTTAATTTAACTTAATAGCCATTGTGTCTGAGAGGAAAATGATATATGAACAGAAGATAGCAGAGTTCAAAGACAACTTGCTAAAGAACCCATGGATATAGATCAGGGTAGTATGTTACATGCTATTCAGTCAGAGGTCACCAAAAAATTGGATGCTTATTGAAGTACAGAAATTAAAAAGATATGACTGAAAATATCAGAAGGAAGCATAATTACCTCCCTTTAATTATGGATTTGTTAAAGACTTTATCAGAACAATAGTGGTTAATACCACTAATAGAATAGGCACAAGAAAAACAGACTGCAAAGAAAGCACAGGAAACCAGACAAAGATGCTTTGTGATGTGTACACATTTCTGCTTCTGCGTTTATTTTCATGGAAACCATTAAGTATAAAGAACTTTGAGCAACACCCTAATTGACTCGGTGCACATTTGGAAATAGCATCAGTCTGTCTTGGTACTATGAATGCATTGATTCATAAATGTTTCTCTAGCTGCATCATGTGCATGTAGTGCTTATTAAATAAAAATGTGATGTAAGAGTGAATCTATTCCATATATGGTATTGGGAAAATTCTACATATATGTGAAAAAAAAAAGAAACAACTACCTTCTTAGACCATATACATACAAGAATAAAGTCAAAATAGATAAAAGACTTAAATGTCACACTCAAAACCATAAAAATCCTAGAAGAAAACACAGGCCATAACAATCTCAGACATTGCGCATAGCAATATTTTTTCTACTATATCTTCTCAGGCAAGGGGAAAAGAAAGAATGACTAAATAAATGGGACTACATCAAACCAAAAAAAAAAAATCTGAACAGCAAAGGAAACCATCAACAAAATAAAAAGATAACTCTCTGAATGGGGGGAACATATTCAATAATGAAACATCTGATAAGGGGTTAATATCCACATTTTATAAAGAACTTATAAAACTCAACACCAAAAAAAGCAAACAATCCAAGTTTTAAAAGGGCAAAGCTCCTAAATACACTTCTCCAAAAAGGGTATACAGATGGTCAATAGACATGAAAAGATGTTCAACATCACTCATCATCAGAAAAATGTAAATTAAAACCACAATGAGATATTACCTCATACCTATCAGAATGGCTATCATCAATTGCTAACAAGTATAGGTAAGAATGGAGAAAAGGGAACCCTCATAATGTTGGGAAAGTAGACTACAGTGCAGCTAAAGTGGAAAACAGTATTGACTTTACTCAAAAAATTAAAACTGTTTGGGGGGAACGAGTGGGTGGGGAGGGGGACAGAGGGGAGCAAAAAGGGGATGGATGTAATACAACAACAATAAAATAAAAAAATTAAAAAAATTAAAACTGTAACTACCTTATGACCCAGCATATATCCGAAGAAACCTGAAACACTAATTCAAAAAACTGTATTTAACCCACATGTTCATCACAGTGTTATTTACAATAGCCAAGATTTGGAAGCAACCCAAGTGCCCATCAGTAGATAAGTGGATAAAAAAGCTGTGGTACATTTAGGCAATGGAATACTACCTGACTATAAAATTTAAGGAAATCATACCTTTTGCAACAGCATGGATGGACTTGGAGAGTATTATGCTAAGTGAAATAAGCCAGTTCAATTCCCAGTCAGGGTACATGCCTGGGTTGTAGGTTTGGTCCCCAGTCAGAGTGCATGTGAGAGGCAACCAATGTTTCTCTCTCATATTGACATTTCTCTCCCTCTCTTTCTCCCTCCCTTCCCCCATCTGTAAAAATAAATAAACAAAATTTTTATTTAAAAAAAATGAAACAGGCCCTGGCTGGTGGCTCAGTGGAGCTAGCCTGCAAACCCAAAGGTCGCTGGTTCAATTCCCAAACCAGGGCATATAACCAGGTTGCAGCCTGGTCTCCACCCAGGTCCGTGGCTGTTTCTCTCCCTTCCCCGCTCTCTAAAAAATAATATCCTAAGGAGCATAGATGAGGGATAGCCTAACATTCTCACTTAGCCAGCCAAATATCAAGGCAGTGCAAACATAATCAGAATATTCTTATACTAAAGCACTGGAACCCTGGGGCACAAGACTTTGCAGAAGATTAGGATCTGTTCACAGGAATCAGTTTACAGATCTTCAACTTCCATTGTACCCTCTCCTGATTGGGATCTGTGAATCCCTGTAACCGGCTAGGTCTCCTTTCCATCCCCCCTTACAACTTCACTTCTCCCTCTTTACTTCCTGAATCTCACAATTATGCATTCCCCCAGGGTATACAGGCCTCACCTATCTACCCATCTACTGGCCCAGCAGAACAGTCCTACACATAAGAATGGCAAAAAGGGCCCTTCTGTCATTAATGCGGTAGTGAGGAGAATATATCATCAACATTCACAAGCACATCCATGGAGTGGGCTTCCAGAGCATTGCCCTCAGCACTCAGAGACCCAGAAATTTGCCACGATGGAGATATGAACTCCAAATGTGCCCATTAACACCAGGCTCAACAAAGCTTTCTGGGCCAAAGGAATAAAGTCCCATACCATGTCCAAGTATGCTTATCCAGAAAATGTAACGAGGATGAAGATTCACCAAACAAACTCTACGTACTGGTTAACTGTCACTGCTTTCAAAATTCTTCACATAATCAATGTGGATGAGACCTAACCACTAATTGTCAGATAAAGTTATAAAAACAAAAAATATGTGAGACAGAAATTAAGGTGTTTACATAATTATTTAAACAGAAAAAATGGCACTGAGCTTTTTCTGACATAAACTAAAGCTGATTTTTGCCTACTTGGCTTCACAATAAGGGCTGGCTTTGCCAATTAGGTTCTGTGATGGACATTTTCTATGAATTGTGTAAGAAAATTATGCTTTGATGGTTTTTAACAAAAATATACAGCAATACCCCTGACTGGTGGACACTGGGCACCATCCCACCCTTTTGATTCCCAGTCAGGGCATATGCCTAGGTTGTAGGACCCATCTCCCATCGGGGCATGTTCAAGAGGTAACTGATCAATTTCTTTCTCAGAGCACTGTTTCCATCTCGTCCTCCTTCCCCTCTCTTCTCTCTAAAAAATAATTTATATATATATTAATTATACATAAAAAATAAATTTTATATATGGATTTTATATATGTAATGTTATATATAAAATAAATTTTACATACAATATGCATATGTGTGTGTATATATATATATAATAAAATACATGTATGAAAAGACATTAAGTCCTTTTGCAACTGCCTAAATTTATTATGAAAGATTTCAGATGTAAACTAAATGAGTGAGAGATGCTTTTAGCGTCTACACAAACAAAAAATCTTAATACCACTGGGCTGGAGGACTGGAAGTTTTAATTTACCAGTTACAATTATTCCTACCTCTGCTTTTCCTAGTTAGTCCTTCCTGGTAATGGAAAGCTGCATTCATTTCTACTAAAGGAAACTCAAAAGGAAAAGCCAACTTCAAACTTTAAAAATAGGAAACAGCATAAAATACAAAGGTAATACTGAAGATTGTTGGGAAGAAATTCATTTGCCACATAAGCTTGAAGGTAGTACTAAATGTCCAGGTTATTTCAAGGTTATTCTGAAATCACATCTTGTTTGTAAGTACCTTGAGAAAATCTTTCTAAAAGGCATTAAGCTTATTTACTAAGAATAATTTTCTAGAAGTAACCCTGATATTAAGAATTTTACCTTATCATCAAATCACATACTGATTTTTACTAGAAATCTATTTAGTTTCAGAGGATTCTATATACACTTTTTCCCTTTTTATATTCGAGTTTATTCATTTAACTTTTAAAACACTACTATAGTTGAAATATTAACACAAAAACAAAGTAATGAGCATATTATTTTCATCCTTCACTCATTCACTACTGTATATAAAATGCCAGCAGTGTTATTCATTGGCTTCTTTCAAAGGCTTGACACTAGTTCTGACTGATGTGACTCAGTAGATTGAGTGTTGACCTGTAAACCAGTCACTGCTGGTTTGATTTCCAGTCAGGGCATAGGCCCGGGTTGTGGGCTTATGTAAGAGGCAACCAATTGATGTATCTCTTACAATGTATCCCTCCCTCCCCCCCTCTCTATCTGAAAATAAATAAATAAACATATCTCTTTCTTTTTCTTTCTTTCTTTTTTTTTTTTTTTTTAAGCCTGACAGTGAACACCACTCCTAGGATGGTGGTTATGGTCCTCAAATGCTATATGCTTCTCTATTTAATGGTGCCCTCTTGACTTGGTTCAAAGTCCACCAGTTCTACCTGGCTCATTTCATCAGTCTTTTCTACTTCCTTCCTTGCAGGTAGGATTTTTTTCCAGCAAAGAGAGCTAATCAGGAGAGAGAACCATTTTCAGGGAAGTTTAACTTAAATTCAATGACTGGGTGACCTTTTCATATGGTCTACGATAAATTGGCATACCTTTATTTAGCACACACTTGGTATCTTCATGCTAGACAATCTCACCTAGATGAGAAGTGCTGACTATGGTTTAGTTGTCAAGAGCAGATACTGACAATGCTTCAACCAGCTGTATGTCCACACACATGAAAAGGTTTTCTCCTCAAGTGAAAACAGCCTGCTACTCTTCCCCCATGTTCACTCAGTTCCAGCCATACCTGCCTCAGTGATGTTCTTCACATATGCCGGCTCTGGACTCAGGGACTTTGCACTGGCTGTTCCCTCTGCCAGCTATGCTCTTCCCTCAGATTTTACCCTGCTAACTCCTTCATCTCCTTTTTGATTTTCCTCAATCATCCCTTCTCAATTAAGACTATACCAGCATGCTCTTTTAAAAACAGCAACTCTATCCCATCTGCATATTTCTTATCCCTCTGACCTGCTTTTCTTTTTTCTGTAATGCTTACTACCTAACATTCTACCTAATTCACTTACTATAAAAGTCCCACAAAGACATATATTGTCTCATTTTCTTACTAATGTATCCCAAGTCTCTCAGGCAGCACCTGACTGACACAAGGTATTCAGAGAAGTACGCTGAATTAATATATGGCCAAACCTGCTTTTTCAATTTTACTTCCCACCTATTTTGCCTTACAGAATCCCTACTCAGCCTGTCAACCCGGTGTACTGGCCATCCCAGCACACCTTTGTACCCCCATAGCCTCTTCCAATCTGGGAAAAGAAAAATAAAATGCAAAAATACCTCCCTGAGAGGAGCTAATGTGAAAGACCTAGGGATGTGGACAATGAGGTGGGGACTGACTATGGGAGAGGGGACAGGGAGGGTGGGGCAGGGGAGAGCAATGGGGGAAAATGAAACAGTTGTAATACAACAACAAAAAAAATTTTTTAAAAAAAACAAAAAACAAAAAACAAAACCTCCCTGAAAGTGCTCTGACCACTCTCATCCCTGTGCCCTTCCTGCCCTGAGCCCCACAGCCCTTGCTGCCCAGCTCCCTGAGCTATACTGACATGGGGTATCCATCCAAGAGCATGAGTAAATTTGAATTTTTCCTGAAACTTGGCACTAATTTTCTTGAAGGAATTAAGGAAGTTCATCATCTTGAAAACTTACTAAAGAACTCAATGCATTGAAAATGAGAGAAAAAACACTTCCTGGATTGGTGGTGGTGGTGGTGGTGTTTTCATTCAAAATCAAGAGCTTTGAGTTTCATGGAAAACAGAAATGTATATTCTTATGTCTCATTTTCCTATTTTGCTGAATATTAAAATGTCAGTGAGGAAATTGTTACTAGATTTGAGTGACTCTACCCAAAACATAGGAGGCACTTCCTTTCATCTCCTGGGCTCTCAAGGACTCTAGCTTCAGCACTAGAGAGGCCCTGCAGGATCTGACCTCCTCTCCCTGACTCCGCCCCGGTCACAATGACCCCTCAGCACCCCTGAAACATGGCTGCAGTACTTACTCCCCTGGAATTGTTGCTTTGCTTAAATCTTTATAAATGCCCCTCTTCCTGACCACTCTAGCCAAAAATTAATTCTTCCTTACTTCCTAGCTTCTTGTCTGTTCTATTTCTCTCCATAACAGCTTTAACAATCTAATCATCTATATTTTTTATTCATTTATGTAGTGGTATTAGAATAAATACTTTTATCGCTTTTTTATGTACTCTTATCTCTTTCACTCACAATTATAGTCCCACTATCTAAAATAGTATCTGGCAATTAGAAGGTATGCAAAACTTCCGGAATACAAAATTCAGCAAAAGTACATATACATTTTACAAGTGTTTTAACATCTCCAAAAAAATAAAGAAGTTCTTTCAATCATAGCATTTTCTACTTCTACATTTAAATTCTAAGAACTGAATTCTGTTCATCTGAAAGAGCCAAGCTCCAAAGCTACTCTAAAAGTGGTTTAAAATCAGATCTCTTTTACCATTCCCAAACAGTTATGCAATTGCTTTGAAATGACACAATATATAAACAAATGTTTCTCAAGTATCACTTGTGTGCCCAGAACTATGGTTTTTAAAACTCTTTCCTTGAAGAAACAAGGCATGTTTTTCAGGAGGAACCTAATTCATAACATAACCCTAAAACTGCCTATATTTTGTTTAAAATAAGTAGAAGTATAAAATGCCATGGAAACATGAGAAATGGCAAATAAAACCCTGTGATTAGAGAATAAAATTTTACTTTTTAATTAAAAAAAAAAAAAAAGGCTAAAATGGCCCTGGCTGGCAGCACAGTGGATAAGTTGCCAGCCTGTGAACGCAAAGGTCACTGGTTCAATTCCCAGCCAGGGCACATAACCAGGTTGCAAGCCAGGTCTCCAGCCAGCTCTGTAGCTGGAGGCAGGGGAAAGGCAACCATACATTGATGTCTCTCTCCCTCTCTGCCTCTCTCCCTTCCCCTCTCTGAGAATAATGAATAAAATCTTTTTTTAAAAAAATGGCTAAAATGACTTTTACTTGTGCTTCAAATTAAATAAGGTATTTTTAACTTTTCTACCTGCCCTCAACAGCATGATTATAATACTATTCAAAGAGGCTCTCTCTACAGGGAGTGTCTCACTGGTTATAAGGCCTATCTTGGTTACAAAACCTGGTCTTTTCCTTTGCACTGATGGCTGCCAGTAGGGAGAAGGGAGCTTTTGAAATATGTTAAAAATTTCCCCTCTGAGATGGATTCATTGTAATACAACTTAGCAGTTAAGTGATTCATGTTACTGTTACCTTCTGTCTTAATACAGGTGTCAGGTTGCATTTTTTGTAAGATAGATACATGAAGAAAGTTTAAGTACTGGGTGACAAACCAAAAGCTAATTATCATTTCAAAGGTAGTATCAGAAGACAAGAGAAAATTTAGAATGCAAGCCCAGGCATGGAAGGATTTACAAAAGCAATTTATAAATGTTACTGTTTGGGGAACTATTTACAATGTGTCTGACTTGCCACAGATGCATTTCCTTAAAATATTTTAAATTCTTTTTTTCAGAATCACAACTTCCTTACTTAGGTAACTTCAAAAACCCTCACTATTCCATTGAGACTGACCCTTCAATTTACAAGAACTATTAATTCACTTCTAGTTGTTTGATTTGGGAAGAAATAGAAAACCAAATTCAGATGTTCAAGGATGCCCCCTTAAAAAGGTGCAGAAATAGTTATAGCTATCAGTTTTCCCTAAAATGGGGACAACTTCAAAATATTAAATGATTAAAAGAGGTGAAATGCAAACTAATGCATTTACCTTCTTTTAGAGTTTTCCTCTGTCCAAGACTCCTAACTCAGACAGAAACCATTTTTCAGACAACCAGACAAATTTCTCTTACACTAAATTTTAGGTTTCTAGTAATGATGATTGTGTTCAACATAATTTTTCAAAGCTTTTATTTATTTGTTTGTTTGTTTTTGGAGAGAGAGAAGGGAGGATGGAAGAGAAAGAAACAGCTACCGGTTGCCTCTTGCACACCTCTAACCAGGGACTTGGCCCGCAACACAGGCATATGCCCTCACTTGGAATTGAACCTGTGACCTTTTGGTTGGCAGGCAGGTGCTCAATCCACTGAGCCTTAGCAGCTAGAACCAATGTAATTTTTTAAAGACTGTCTCTTTCCAAAACAATGCAACTGCCCACAGTAGTGAGGCTTACTAATTATTAATGAATTTATAAAATTCAAACTACTTAGCCTCGGCTGGTGTGGCTTGGTGAATTGGCACCAGCCTGTGAACCCAAAAGTCATTGGTTCCATTCCCCAGTCAAGGCACATAACCAGATTGCAAGCCTGGTATCTAGCCAGGTCCTTAGCTGGAGGCAGGTGAAAGGCAATCATACGTTGATGCTTCTCTCCCTTTCTTCCTCCCTCCCTACCCTTGTCTCTGAAAATAATGAATAAAATCTTTTTAAAAAATAAAAATAAAATTCAACCTACTTTATAGTAATTAAGGTTTCCCATTAAGTAGAGAAAAAATACAGCTTTCTCATTCAATTCTTTCCTCCAAGATAGAATGAGGATTCAATCTCAAATTGATGTTCCAAGCTTTAAAATAATTGAATGTCTGGCACCAAAATAACTCTAGTTGATATAATACAAATACAACAGCTAATAGCAATTTAAGACTGGCTTATATCAAAGAATTGCATTTCTACCCTGGGTTAATTTTTTTTTTTTTTTCCACACCCAAGACTTTCTTACTGATTTTCAGAGAGATAGGAAGACAGGAACAGAAACATCAATGTGAGAGAGAAACATCGATCTATGGCCTCTTGTTTGAACAACCTACTGGGGACTTCCTGTATACACCTCAACCAGGGAGAAACCCCAACCATGGCATGTGCCCCAATGAGGAATTGAACCCATGACCTTTCAGTTTACAGGATGACACTCCAACCAAGTGAGCCACACCAGCCAGGGCTATTCTGGGTTAATATAATAATGTGAACTTTGAAATAAGCTTTCTTTTTAAATCTTAGGTTTAAAACCATATTATTCTACAGTACCCAATGCTAGTTGGATACAGTTCTCACCAGTACTTTAAAAATTGAAATCCCTTGGCCACATAATCCAATGAGAATTCAAAAGCTTCAATGGCAAAAATTTAAAAAGGTACTACATTTCATTTCATAAGTTACTTCTCCATCTCCCCACCCAAGACAACCCATCACCTAGGTATTTATAGGTTACTATTACTATTACAACATACAGAAAAAAACCATGAACATCATTGATACTGTAGCATTTACCCACATGCCAACAAAAACTTTTAAGTGTAAAATCTATGCAGCAGTCCCCCCTTATCCACCAGGATATGTTCCAAGACCCCCCAGTGAAAACTCAGTACTGAACCCTACATTGTTTTTACCTGTACATACACATTTTTGATAAAGTTTAATTTATGAAGTAGGCACAATAAGAAATTAACAGCAATCATTAATGATAGTATAAAATAATTATAACAAGATACTATAATAAATTATATGAATGGAGTCTTTCTCCCCTCCCCACACCCTCTCTGATAACCAAAATGGCTTCTAAGAACAAGTAATGCATATACACACTGTGGATACACTGGACAAAGGGATAAATTCACATCCCAGGCAGCACAAAGCAAGACTTTATCACAGCATGCAATTTAAAATGTATAAATTCTTTATTTCTGAAAATTTCTACTTAATATTTTTGAGCCAAGGTTGACCACAGGTAACTGAAACCCCACAGAGCAAAACTACAGATAAGGGGATACATTGTAATAGACTCTAATAGTGGGCTCTACTTTCAACTTCTGATTTAAAGAGTTTCAATTTAGCACAACATTGTTTAAATTCACTTTAACATGAGTTTGAGTCAAGAAGTATGTGCTTCTATATTTTAGTATGAGGTCATCACAAGGATGACCTCATGAGATCTAACCTATAGAACTCAAAAGTGAGACTAGACTGGCTACAAATAAATGGTACAGGAAATCGGAGAATACATTCAGATATTAAATCTAAAATACACATTTTTGTTCTTAAGTTCCAGGTGTGGAAAGAAAGCCAACAGTGATAAAACTAAACTTGTAAGCAACTAAGCTTCTTCAAAAGTGTTGAAGCACAGGTCCAGCTTTAAGTACAATCTTACGCTAGTTCAATACAAATAAATACGATTATTAAAGCTTGGAATAAAATTACCTCAGTCACTCCACCAGAATACAACTATGCATTTGCAAGATTGTTTGGAAGCTACTCCAAGCTAAAGCACATTGAAAAGGAGAGACCCTATATTACATAAGCATGTTGTATTAAAATGTTTGTTTCATACCGGTTCCCAAGTTAAAAAAAAAAAAAAAAAGTTACATATTTCTTCTGCAAGAAATCAACAAAGACAAATGGAAAGACAAAACATCAGACTTCGTGGAGCCTATCTTCACAAGCTTGAGTTACTAACTGAGGTTGTTAATGAAAGTTAGATGAGCTGATACTGGCAAAGTGCTTAGCACAATTGCTCAATTCATAGCAAACCCTCAATAACCCTCATTAACAAGTATGCATTAGCTACATACAAAGCAGTTTCGAAACTGTCTACAACGAGCCACAGATTACTTTTCAGGCCCTATTTCTAGGGGCTACGCATTTAATCCATAAAATTCACTTTTCAAACTACTCCTCTTGAAGACCTAAAGGCATGATAACAAACTGCTCTCAAACACTGTACTGGGCACAACCTGATTAAAAAGCTACAGAACCTATAAATTAGCACTTCCAATTAGGACCAGTGTCAGTTAAATCAGGGGCAGTTAAAGGTCAGAAGCGTCCAAGCCGGGAGCTATTTTCCCCACGGAACGCTGTCCCTGCCTCCCACAGAACTGGAGCCCGAACCAAAGGCAGGAGCAGCCGAAGTGCAGGCGAGGACAGGTCAGGTTAGACGTCGCCCTAGAGGACTTCTTCCAGCTTCTACCTTGGGTAAGGGACTCACCCGCGACCGGAGATCTCCAGAGGTCTCAATCCACCACCACCACCCACGCCCCGGCCGCGAGATCGCTGCCTTGAGCCCCGGCCCGCGCTCCGCGTGGCCGCAGCGAAGACGCGAGACCGCGCGCGCGGTTACGCGGGGCCGGGCACCCAGGGGCCGCCTCTCCGCCTCGGCCCCCAGTCCTACAGGCCCTGCGTCCGGGAGGATGCCGCCGCCTCAGCCCCCGCGTCTCCCACCCTGGGCCCAGCACCCACGACCTGGGCAGGATACTGAACACAGTCCGCTCCCAGGGCTCTAACATGTAGAGCGACGTGACGAGCAGGTACTGGTAGTAGAACCAGGACATTTGTTTCCAGGCCCGCGCTAGCGCCATCCCGCCTTAGGCCTCCGGAGTTGCAGTCCAACGTCAGTCTGTCCCGCCGGCCTCCGGTTTGTGTCCTAAAGCCCCGGGCCTGGAGGCCCGCCCGCCCGACACCCCACGCCCATTGGCCTGCACCGCCCAGCGCGTCACCCGTAGGCGCGCCCAGCACCGCGCGCACCCGGGAGCGGCCACGAGCCCGCCTGGCCAGCGATCATTGGCCAGGCCGCCGCCTTGCACCACGCCTGACCCCTCCCCACTGCCCCGGCCTCTCCCACACAAGCCAGACAACTGAGCCCCGAGCGCCCGAGAGTCCGGCCCCACCCGCTCAGCAGCTCGGGTCGTTAATGGGCGGGGCGCCAACGCTGGCTGGGGTCCACCCAGCCCCGCTCAAAAACGCTTCCGGAGAAAGTGTTTGTGGACTATCTGTGATGCCTCAGGATCCTGCTGATGAAGGGGTTACAGTGTTGAACATGAATGTATTAGGTTCCTATCCTCGTCGCGTTTACAAGCTAGCGGAGGAAACAGGTATTAACGATGACACGAATGCAAGTGAAGCTGTGATGGGTGCAGAGGGAGAGAATAAGGTGATCGGAGAGGGTGTGGAGACGAATGTCACCTAGTCAAGAAGGCCAGGAAAGGCATCTCTGAAGTGTTGTATATATTGCCACCTTCTTATCCCCTTGCCCGCGCACACCCACGCACAAAACACACCCACATACACCAACATATAACACCATGCGCTCAACCTATTACCATAACTATGTCTCTCTGCTCATCCCGTTTAGTGGCTATAGGTATCATGTAGATCAAGGTCGTGAGAAGGATGCTGCTGGCTGGCCTGGTGGGTGCTGCAGCCTATTGAGTTCTGCAGATAATAACAGGCTGCTTGAGGTCCGTCAATTCCTGGAAATGTTCTTGAATGTTCAGATTTTTCCACTGGCAAATAGGCCAGCAACATTCCACTTACCTTCAGGAATGAGGTGCATGATTAGCATGAGAAATGACACAACTAAATGGCCTGCTGTGTAAAGGTTTCTAGGTTAAAATGCTTACTGCTTAAACTTCAAAACTTTCATGGTTAATAATATTTTATTTATTCATTTAGGAATATCAAGTGCTGTTGATCAGCTGAACAATAGGGATAGAAAGCCAGATAGACTAAGATCTGCCTTCATAAAGTACCCAGTCCACTAGGGTACTTTAGGCAGGTTTCCTGATTACAATGAGATGCAGTAAAGGGTGTTTTTATGTTAAATGAATAGCCCAGAGAAAATCAGATTGGGATTGTCAAAGGCTTCTAAGAAATGGTACTCAAACTGCATATTGAAGGAAAAGTAGAAATAGCAGAATGAATTGGGTTGGGGAGGAAAGGGTGTGACAGATATTCCCATCCCTGAGCATGAAATCCTGACATATTTAAAGGGCTGGAAGAACTGCTTCATGGCTGAAAGCAAAAAGAATGTGTGGGCATAGCAAGACATGGGGCCAGATAGTAATTAGGGACCATATCCTGATGATACATGTGAGGAGGACCTTTCTTTTGAGGAGCTAAAGAAGTTTTAACGTGATGTCCAAAAGTTAAGAGCCAATAAGATTTATTTTTTGGACAAGATTTGGGGAGTAGGCAGTAGCCTGGAGACTACAAGGAAAAGAGGACCCCATAAGAGAGACATTGCAGAGGTATTGTAGAAACTGTAAATAGGACGTGTATAACCCCCACTCGCTAAGCTCCTCCTTACCCTTGAGAGATCCAAATACACTGGCCCTCCCACTTCTACATCTTACTGTGTTGGGTTTCTCTCTATCCCTGTTTCTCACTGATCTATCATTGTTCAGATCTGTTCAGACACAGGCAAGCTCTGTTCCTTTATCTTCAAGAGCTTGAAGTATCTCAGCATTTGTTGATACTCAGTTACTTTCCAAGACTGGAAGCATCACCCATAACTACCCTGCTGTCACTGGGCCAGCTCCCTAAAAGTGCCCTTCCTACCATGCAATCCTCCCTGTTGTGCACAGACCCCAGGCCACTGCGTCTCTTTGGAACAGCAGTCCTACTGAGCCAATCTCCTTTCCTCAGCTGCCATGGGATTATAGTGAACAAAATCCATCTTGCTAAAGTTGACTGCTGACTAGAAATGGGGGGAAAAGGCTGGGATCTTGGATAGTGACAATATTCACAAAGAATCCAGGAGAAGTTTGGCTGAAAAAATAAATTCTGTTAGGGCAAGGCTGAGTCTGAGGTTGCTGGAGGGCATTTAAGTGGAGGTGTCTAGGTGGTATTTAGCATATGATGGGGGTCTAGAACTTAGAAGGGAAGTCTGAACAGGAGTTAAAGGCATGTGAATTTTCAATAAGTCCCTGGTCATTGAAGTCCTGATTGCAGATGAGGTCATGCAGGGAAAGCACACAGAGTGAGAAGAGCAGAATACAGAATAAACCCAGGGACTCTGACATGTAGGACATGGAAGTCCAAAGGATGCCATTAAAGGGCACTCAGAAGGAGCTGAGATATAATAGCAGAGAGGAGGGATGCATGGGAGAAGCCAAGGAAGGAAGGGACAGCACAGATCAAATGGCTCAGCGAAGACGAGCAAAAGGGGGAAAGAAAGTGCCAGTTTATCTTGTCCACTTGGGGCTCAAGTGATGACTCATTCACTGACAAGGGCAGAAACTTTGATTCAGGAGGAGGTGGGAAATAAGGAAAGAATAGTTCATTGGGCTTACCTTTGCAGGAAGCTTGCCTTTGAAGGAAAAGAGAAACATAGGATAGTGGTAAGGATTTTTGTTTGGTTTTTCAGATGAGAAAGATATGAGCAAGTTAGGCTTAGAGTAAAGATAAAGGTGAAGATGGTGGACTAAGGGATCAGATCTAAAACCTTAATAAACACCCCTTCAAAACATACAGTCTGAATTCTACCTCTTCCCCGTGCTGGTACCATTTACTAAGGTTTTCCAACTTCCATGGAGTTTAATCATTACCCTTCTTACTCAGCCTCTCTGCAGCTTTTGACACTGCTGAACATTTCCAGCTTCTGAGAATTCTGCATGGCCTTGGTTTTCACCATTCTATATTACCTAACCTTCTCTTAGAGTTCTCACTCCTCCTTTGATGGAACCTATTTTCCTCCTCATCTCTGAAGACTTGATGGTCCCTCTATTTCTCCATTTATGCCTGCTTCCTCAGCTGTCTCATTCCTTCCTTTGGATCCCAAATATCATTTCAAGTGTTTATCCTAACTGCTGGCAGAATATATCTAAACATAATTAAAATAATAATAAAGGTTATCATTATGGTGTAATAATTATCTAGTTCTTCCCAGTTTTCCAATTTCAAAGGGCTTTTCATCTAGTACTTCATTTCTTCAGAAAGAGCTAATATAACCCCTTTTTAATAACAATGGACACTGGAGTTCAAAGGCATATTTGGGTCCAAACTAATCTTGCAAAACTTATTTTTCTTATTTCTGTTAATGGCAAAAAGACCTTGATCTCCAGGCCAGAAACCTTGTACCAGTTTTAATTCCCTTCTTTCCTTCCCACCTCTGATTTCTGTCCCTGTGGGATATGGAGTCAATCTGCCAAGTATCTCAGGTTTGCCTTCCTTTTACGTTTGCACACAGCCTTACTCTTAACAAGATAATAAGCTGGCTATAGTCACCCAAACGCGGTTTACCTGTTACTACTTCCTAGCTATTCCTGCTTGTTAACCATGAAAACTTCCCTCCTGAAAATACACTTTAGCAGCTGAGAAAAGAATGTCAGGTTTTCAAGAAACTATTTCATGTTACCTGTCTCTTGAAACTTTTCACTTAAATCATCTTTCCATTTCAAATGACCCTGTCCTGGCTGGTGTGGCTCAATGGATTGAGTGCTGGCCTACAAACCAAAGTGTCACCAGATTAATTCCCAGTCAGGACACATGCCTAGATTGCAGGCCAGGTTCCCAGTTTGGGGTGCATGAGAGGCAACCACACATTGATGTTTCTCGCTCTCTCCTTCCTCCTCCCTTCCCCTCTCTCCAAAAATAAATAAAATCTTTTTTTAAAAATGACCCTGTAGTTAGTTCACTAATCCATTAACTCACCTTCCACTACTGCATGCTCACATATGCCGGCGGTGCTCACAATACATGACTGATTTCAGAAAGCCCAATGCAACATGCACTCCTCCCTCAGAGTCTACTAAGAAACATGTGCCTGTGTCCCATGGAATGTTAGACTTGGTTTAAAACTTCAGTGAGTGCCTCCCTTTGCTGTGAAAATGGTAAAGCCAGTCACGCAGAGCTGGCCTTTAAGAGGTTAACGGCCCAGCAGAGCCATGAGTACACATACTGGCAATGAAACAGAAGGTTCATCCTACCCACTTGGTTTTCTGAAAGGGTATATTCCTCAACCAGTAGCTACAGTAACCTCCAGGTTTCAGGCCCCGCTGCACCTGCAGGGACTGGGCAGGGCCCCTGGTGGCCAGGCTGTTCCAAATCGTCACAAATCAGATGATTTGTGAGTTGAAGGAGCAGGAAAAAAAAGGAAAGGAAGGTAAGAAGATCTAGGGAGTCTAGGGGTGAGAGCTGGCTCCCAGAGTAGGAAACTGCTGGTCTCTTGGTGTGGAAAGGAAAGGAGTCAAGCAGGACGAGTCCATTTGAGTTGAAATAAGGAAAACCCTCCAAACCTATGGCACAGTAAATGCTTGGTTAAAAAAGTGAATTTTTTAAATATGACTAACACAGAATCGCACAAAGAAGAAAATAAATGTTCATAATAGAATGACTATCAACATTTTTATACACAATTTATTCAAATGAATTGTAACTGTGGAATAAGAAGAGTTCAGCAAATGCAAGTGCTTCAAAATGAGGTAGAATAAACTTTGGCGTTTCCCTCAGAAATGTTAAAAGTAAATACACCCTAATAATTGATTAAAATACGGCTATATATGGCAAGTAATTTGAGTCAAGACAAAGGACCAACAAGAAAGTTGATGTAATCACTGTGTTCATTCATACATGCATTTAGCGAATCCTTATTGAAACCCTACTGTGTGCAAGGCACTGAGGCCTGATTTCTAATACTCCTGTTTTGTTTGGCACCAGGTTACTACTAGCTATTCCTGAGAATGGACAAGGTGGCACTGGTGACCTCCAGGAGCCCTAATGTTCATGCACAGTGGTCCAGATGTGGGTGCTCTCTGTGGTTTCCTAGATGAGCTGCTCCAAGTGAGGAGCTTTTCCCGACCACACAAGGGCCTACTGTCAGCACCATCAGTCCCCACTCTGACCTCAGGTCTACAAGGAGTAACAATAACAACCTGCTCCCCCTTCCAAAAGGCATGCCTCTCGCATTCAGGCCACAGACCCCAGGGACTGATTAGAAGGATGACATGATCTTGCCCTCCTCCTGCCAGAGAAGAGTTCATCCAAATACCCAGACCCACCAAAGAGGAGGGCTTAGGGATGGAGATCCCAGACAGTGAAAGGAGATAACAAGTGGGAATCCTGAGGCTTGAGAAGTCTGATGCTGAAGATGCAAGGAGACGAGGGGGCAAGAAAGCTGGGGAGGTGCACAAGGTTTGAGGAGACTGAGAAGACAGATGTTCTGAGAGAATTGGAAGGTGTCTATGTGGAAAGGTGGGGTCCTGCAAATAGATCCCAGATCAAGGGCCAAATAAATGTCCCCTTTCAGATGGCATCAGTTGCAAACCTGCCTGTTTCGTCAGCAAATAAATTTAAATATGAGGCCCTATTTGAACACTCCTCCCATTAACAGCTCATGCTTCCTCTAACTCATTATGTCTAATATCCAAGTACAAATGCAATAGTGATTGCATGTTTAGTCTCCTCTATGTTGCAAATAAATAACAGGCCATGCCCCATTGTGTCATTCTTGGTAGCATTTATAACAACCTCTGAGGGACCAAATATAGACTATAAAATAATTTATCTTAAAACTTTACTCGCCCTGGCTGGTAGCACAGTGGATAAGGCACCGGCCTGCGAACCCAAAGGTTGCAGGTTCGATTCCCCAGCCAGGGCACATAACCAGGTTGCAAACCAGGTCTCCAATCAGGTCTGTGGCTGGAGGCAGGTGAAACACAACCATACATTGATGCCTCTCTCCCTCTCTGCCTCTCTCCCTTCTCTTCTTTCTAAAAATAATGAAATAAAATATTAAATTAAAAAAAGGAAAAAACCTTTACTGTGAATGGTGAAACATTTTGACAGATGATCATCAGTTGTGGGATGTTCCCTCCCTTGAGCCCTCCACACCCCTCTTTCCTGCTTCCTCCTCCTCCTTCACCTAGTCCTTCCTCCTCCTGCTGCGTCAGCATGAATGGTGGGGAAGCCCTAGCCTTTCCACCTCATGCCCTTCCCCTTCCACCTGCTCCCCTTTGCCCCTGCAGTTTTTGGCTTTCATCCCACCCCCACTAATGACCAAAGACTTGACCACTCAAAGTCCAGCTCCACTGAACATCTCTCAACACAGACACACACCAGTGTGACTGGAGGTGGATTAAATCTCACTCTTACCACCCAGCTACTTATGCATGGAAAGGAATTTGATAGTATCATCGTAAAGAAAGGAGAATCAGCCCTGGCTGGTTGCACAATAGATAAGGCGCCAGCCTGCGAACCCAAAGGTCGCAGGTTCGATTCCCCAGCCAGGGCACGTAACAAGGTTACAAAACAGGTCTCCAGTCAGGTCTGTGGCTGGAGGCAGGTGAAAAGCAACCATACATTGATGTCTCTCTCCCTCTCTGCCTCTCTCTTTTCCCCTCTTTCTAAAAATAATTAAAAATAAAATCTTTTTTAAAAAAAAGAAAGAAAGGAGAATCAATTAAGATGCTCCAGGAGAGTGGTGCATGTATCAACATCTCAGAAGAGAATTGTCCTGGGAGAGTTATCATTTTGGCTGGACCCACTAATGCCCTCTTCAAAGCTTTTGCTATGATTATTGACAAAATGGAAGAGGACATCAGCAGCTCTATTACCAACAGCATAGCTGCCAGTAGACCCCCAGTCACCGTCAAGCTGGTGCTCCCTGCTAGTCCACGTGGCTCTCTCATTGGGAAAAGTGGTTGCATGATCGAGGAAATACAAGAGCATACAGGAGCTCATGTCCAGGTGACAGGATATGCTCCCCAACTCAACTGAGCAGGCCATAACCTGCTGGCATTCTGCAATCCATCGTTGATTGAATGAAAGATCTGCATGGTCATGCTGGAGACTGTCTCCCACTTCCTTCCCCCAAAAAGATGTGATCATCCCATATAGGCCCAAGCTGCCCAGTTCCCCAGTCATCTTTGTAGGTGGTCAGCCTACACCATTCAAGGACAGTATGACATCCCACAGCCAGATTTGACCAAGCTGCACCACCTGGCAATGCAACAGTCTCATTTCCTCATGATGCGTGGTAACTTGGGACTGGATGGTTTTGAAACTGGAAAAGCTGGCACTTGTGCTGCCTGTTACTCCCAGAACCAATAAGCAGAGACAGGAATTGAATCTTTACGGGAGCTTTATTCGGCCAGCCTGCAATCTGAGAAGACCACAGCAGGTTTTGTTCTGTAACAGACTGTCTTAAATTACCCTGCAATACAATGGCTCAGGTACCATCCTGATCGCTTGCAATCCCCATTAAGCACAAAGGTAGGACGTTTTATAGTCTCCTGGAGTCAAAGTGGTCATACGTTCAGTTCCTGGAACAATAGCTTTTTACATGCATTGATTACTAAGCTTACTAGCCACTACCTAAACTAAAATTTTCCAACTCTTTAATCCCCCATCCAATTTGGATGCATCTGCTCAGACTACTTCTCATGAACTCACCATTCTGAATGATTTGATTGGCTACATAATCAGGTATCAAGGAGCCAAAATCAAAGAGATCTATCAGCTGCCTGGGTCACAGATCAAAATCATGAACCCAGTGAAAGGATCTACTTACTAACAGGCAGGTTGCTATCACTGGATCTGCTGTCAGCATTGGCCTGGCTCAATATCTAATCAATGTCAAGAGATAGGAGGCATGGGGAGCAGCTAGAATAGGCAGGTTCATCCGTAATTCCTTTCTGCTATTCACCACCACTAGTTCCCAAATAGTCAGCAATCCCAGGTTTTAAATGGTTTGTAAGTTTTCGGTTTCTACCCATTTTATCATCTACTCATGACTTTTTAATTAAAGCATTTTATGGAGGGGGCAAAGGGGGGAAATGGGAGACATCTATAATCAACCATAAAAAAATTAATGAAAATAATTAAAATGTTGTAAGTCCTTTCTCTTTTCAGCTGTTAATACTAAGATTCATATTTAGCTTTATAAGCTTCTTCCTGTTGGTTATTTGTTTTGGAATGTTTTTCTTTCTTTGGCCCATAGTTTTTTTTCTGTTTGTCATGGGAATGTGAAAGTGGAATATTAATACATTTTGGTTTAGTTCCGTAATGTCATAAGTTTTTCAAAAAAATAAATAAAAGATGGACTGGAGCTTTTTCTTTCTGAATAGAAACTGGATGCTGCTATAAATAAATAAATAAAATTCATATGCAGGAGATTTAGCTACTGTAGGGAGCTATTTGAACTGATTAGCAGTTCACCTATGAGACAGAATTCTACAAAATAGTAATTTGGTAAAGTAAAATAACTTTTCTATGATTCTGAAAATTATATCAAATAGGTTTGGACTATGCTAATTAATTGTAGACAAAATTAAATCAACTTAAGATCTTGGAAGGGCTTGCCCAAAACTTAAGGAGAAAGTGGTTCCCAATTCTTTACTTAAAATATACTTCTGTTTTTTAAAGCTAATTAGCATTTTCTGTCATTAATGCCAGAATACTGCACTTTCTAGTGCTGAATTTCAATCCCGTTTGGAACATAGTTGACGTAGGCCAGGGATTTAGAAGCAACTCCCCGGTATCATTAAACCACATGATATAGTATCTCCTTAAATTCTATAAATTCTACAAATAATAAAAACTGGATTATCTGACTTTGCCCTAACAAGGTCAAGGATTGGTGTCTCTAATACTCTACCAAAACAAATCATTATGCTAGTTGACTACTAATACTGAAATTCAACCAGTGTCAGCACATGTAGGACAAGAAGGTAAATAAACCTACCCTGGCTGGTTGGTTCGGTTGGTTGGGCATTGTCCTGCGAACCCGAGGATCAGGGATTCAATCGCCAGCTGGAGCACAGGCCTGGGCTGCAGGTTCAGTCCCCCAGGGCGGTATGGAAGGCAGCTAATCCACGTCTCTCTCTCACATCACTGTTTTCTCCATCACTCTTTCTCTCTGCCTTTGCCTCTTGTCTTGCGACGAGCACCCCAGTGGCACCATGGCCTGTGCTTCCCTCTAACTAGAGGTCCCTGTTGGCATTCAGAGAACAAAGAAAGCAAATTCAAGGAACATATGTTGAAAAGAAAGACCTTTTCATGCTTATAAACAAAATCAGGTGTTCTCCAGTAACGGAAGCCAGAGAGATGGCATCCAAGGGTCGGGTCCAAGAAGAGACAAAAGTTCTGAAACTTAAGACCTACAAAGAGCAAAAATAAGACAACAATGGAGAAAAATTGTATATTCTTAAAACCTTCTAATGAATTAACCCATTCAACTATAGCCAATGATACACATAATTTGGAGAATCATAATCAAACTCTGCAGTCATTACCAACAAAAGATAAGCCCCAAGGTCAACATATGACATTATGCTGAGTGTTTCACATTAAAAACAATAATATAGCCCTGGCTGCTGGTACAGTGGATAAGGCACAGGCCTGCGAACACAAAGGTCACTGGTTCAATTCCCCAGCCAGGGCACATAATCAGGTTGCAAACCAGGTCTCCAGCCAGCTCCATAGCTGGAGGCAGGTGAAAGGCAACCATACATTGGGGAAAAAAAAAAAAAAAGACCCAATACAGAAACTAGGGATAGTTGCCTAATTAAATATAATGTGTCTAGTACACCATACAGAGTGTAAAAAAAAAATGCAGTTTGATGAAACAAATTCTACATTTAAAGAGCTTAAGTTTCTAACATCAGTTAGACATTCCCAACATCTTTAAGGCAAGACTTCTAAACTGAGACATATGTTAAAGGACCATTATCTCTTTGTGTCTTCATTGGAATAGCAAGCAGAGCTGGGAAATGAAACTGATACCTTTATATGCTTCCCCAACACAGCCCTGTGTAGGATGTATGTGGAGAACAAAACTGCAGAAAAATAAAGCTGTGATAAGAAAAAGGTTTTTGTTTTTCCTGGGGTGTTCTATCTGTTTGTTTGTTGTGGCCTCATTTGTCTCTTAGGAGTTGGCCAAGTACCTAAGTATTCCTGGCAGTAAATTCTTTGGCTAATATTCAAATTATAGCAGGTGTTGCCTCTGTGTGTCAGAAAACTGAGTCCCGCCTTGCCTGTCTCAGACTGATTTCCTCCAAGGCAGGTAACTTTGTCAACTAGTTTACTGTGTTCCTTTAATAATAATTAATAAACATCATTGCAGGTTTGATGGTATCTAAAATAACTAATACTTAAACTTGCTTTGTAATACAAAAACTGTTAAATCATGTCTCCTGAAACAGGATAGCTAGCTACTGTGAACAGTTTTCTTCCCACGCAGTATCATTAATAAAATTGTTTTTGTCTTTGAACTGATACTCAAATGGCATATCTCCCTCTCTGCCTCTCTCCCTTCCTCTCTCTCTGAAAATAATAAATAAAATCTTTTTAAAAAAAAATAAAGTTATAAAATGCCTACAATAAAAATAAAAGTTTCAGAGATTTATAGGAAATTCCTTTTTAAAAAATTGATTTAGGACAGGGGACTGCTGCACTTTATGCAAGTATTGTGTTCCTAAAGATTTTATCTAATTTATTTTTTAAGGTTTTATTTATTTATTTAGAGAGAGAGTAAGGAAGGGAGAAGGAGAGGGAAAGAAACATCAATGTGTGGTTGCCTCTCGCATGCCCCCAACTGGGAACCTGGTCTACAACCCATGCATGTGCCCCAATTAGGAATCAGACCTGTGACCCTTTGGTTCACAGGCTGGTGCTCAATCCACTGAACCACACCAGCCAGGGAAGACTTTATGTAATTTAAAATATGAACTCAAAGCCCTGGATGGTGGCTCAGTGTTATGGTGCTGGCTTGCGAACCCAAAAGTTGCTGGTTCAATTCCTAGTCAGGCCACATAACCAGTTTGTTGCAAACCAGGCCTCCAGGCAGATTCATAGCTGGAGGCAGGTGAAAGGCAATCATACATGGATGTTTCTCTCCTTTTCTGCCTCCCTCTCTGCCCTTCTCTCTAAAAATAATGAATAAAGTCTTTTTTAAAAAACACTTTAAAAAATTAAATAAATAAATAATTTTTTTAAATGAATTCAAGACAGAGCCTGACAAAGTGCAGCCTTTCATTTTGCTTATCTGCTAAAGGATAAATGCCATGTGGCAATACATAAACGTAATTTGCAATTTATTAACCTAACCAGTTTTAGAACATGGGATTCTTGATTATCTGTAATTTGGAAATATTTTCATTATTTCAAACTTTGCATAGACAGTGTGACTTAATATCTTTATAATGATCTACTTCAAATTTAATTGAAATATATATTAAACATGGTTATATTACATAGGAACTTGAGATTATGCAAAAGAAAAAGAAACTGGAGGCTACTCATTAAAATAATCTGATTTAGCTACATATAATTTGCCTTCATCAAATTTGCAGCATATATGAAGAGGCAACATGCCTAATAATATACAAAGAACTTTTAATAGTCTCTAATAAAAAAGATATGTTAATAACCTAAATCTTCCCATCTCTTCAAAATCTTAAGTAAAATCCACTTTACTCCTAAAAAAAGAAAAAGGATAAACCATATTTTTTAAGTGGGCAAAAAGAACGAACAAGTATTTCACCCAAACAAACAAAAAAGCAACTTATAAATATGAAAAGAGGCTTGCCATCAGCAGTAATTAAAGACATTCAAATTAAAGTAATGATTAGGACATTTTCACCCTATCAGATTAGTAAAAGTATAAAAGACAGATAAATAGCCATTGCTGTCACAGGTAGGGTGGCGAGATGGAAGAACTTGGGGATATAAATTATTATAGCCTCTGAAGGAAGGTAATTTGGCAAACTATATGAGAACCAGAATTTCACTTGTGGGAATTTTCCCTCTGGAAATAAATCCATGTCCCTAAGCATTGTCTACAGGATCTAGGAAGTGACTGCCTGCCTCAGGCCTCATCCGTGAAGACTGACTCACTTCCAGCTGCACCAACTGCAACGCACAACCTGCCCCTTCAGTGGCTTCCCAGGAATCCAGGCACAGGGAGAACGCAGGGATATTTGCTGCTTACCTGGGCAAAAATCCAAGTGAGATTTCTCATCTCTCAGTGGCATTTTACTGAAAAATCTTCCAAAGATCTGTCTCTTCACCTGGGCCTCTGGCCAACCCTGTGGCTCCTCCCAGGTCCCTAGTCACCAAATCTGCTGACTGGTCTTGAAAAACCAGACCCCAAAGCTGCCATGCACCCCACCGGCAGGGCCTACCCAGCCACCTCTGCCCAGGAAGCGGATTGTTTGTATTAGCTGCTTAGAACAAAAAAAAAGTTCCCCTGTTATTATTATATTTGTAGGGGTGAAGGCTTGGCCACAGTATAAATGTGCAGGAATAGGGCATTACATAAACCATGATACGCTGCACTGGCTTTTGAAAGCAATGAGTTGGGTCCATATTGGACTAAAATGGAATGATGTCAAGAAGTACAGCTAAATAGAAAAGACTGTGGAAGAACAAAATTTAACTGAATATATTGGAGGAGCTAATTAACTTTAAGCAATTTATAAATCAGGCAGCATTCCATATAGCCATTAGAAGGGAGTTCCCATGAGGTGTACAAAATGGAAGCGTTTTTTTGTTTTTTGGTTTTTGGGTTTTTTTGGAGGTTTATTGAACTTTTTTAAATTTTATTTCTCAGTTACAGTTTACATTCAACATTATATTTCAACTGTACAGCATAGTGGTTAGGCAATCATACTTTACAAAGTAGTCCCTCGGATATTTTCAGTACCCACCTGATACCATACATAGTTTTTACAATACAATATTATGTACTATATTTCCTATGTTCTATTTCACATCCCTATAACTATTTTGTAACTACCAAAATGGACTTCTGAATCCCTTCACCTTTTTCATCAAGTCCCCCAGGGAGGTGAAAGGCAACCACACATTGATGTCTTTCTCTCTCTGCCTCTCTTCCTTCCCCTCTCTCTGGAAATAATAAATAAATTATTTTTAAAAAAAAAAGAAGAAGAAGAAGAAGGTACCTATGATTTTTTACCATCTCAGCATAATGGGCAAGGTTCTTCACACTCCTGCTTAGCCCTCTCTCCCCGGAGCACTATGAGCAATTACTACTGTCCTGTGGCACACACCCTCTCTCTGCCCGAATAACAGAACTACTCTTCCCTCTACTGGGAAGCACCTGAATCCCATTCCTGCCCCTCCTGGGGAGCTATAGCTGGCCACAGCTTCTTCCTTCATGTTGCCTTCAATCTCTCCTTTGGACCCAAGCAATCCTCCCTCCCCCAACGAGGACAGAGCACCCAGCTCACTCCTCCCCCAGAGCACCTGCTACCTGCACTGTCACTGTCACCCCACCATTCAGAGCTCCTGGGCAACAAGCCCTAGGCTTTTTCATCTTTATGTCCCAGCAGTGCCTGAGACAAATTAGATTCTTGGCAAGTGTTTGTTGAAACAATAAATAAAAGAAAGAAGAGCTCTGAGAACACTTTGGCAGCAATAGCATCTGAAAAATAAGCACACAGTTTCCCAAAGTCACTGCTATTAGGAATAAAATTAATTTTTAAAAATCATGGCAAGTTATAATTATCTTGGCTGTTGTAGGGGGGAATCATTTGAAAATATGAAAGTTTTAGTGATATCACCTCCTGATTTTAAAAATGATTTAAAACGTGTCACAGATACACACCTAAGAGTTGTGACTAATTAAGCCAGAAATTATTACCTTCCTCTTCTTTATACAGCCTGGGATAAAGATAAAAATCAGCAGGTAAGAAAATCTGATGACTAACAAGGACTTGTTTTTAAAAAAAAGAAAGAAAGAAAGAAAGTGTCTGGTTTACTGATATCACTCCAAATACTCAATAGGATAGACATCACACCAACAAACTGGAAGACATTAGCCTTCCCTAAAGGCTTTTTCCTTCATTCTTCTCAGCTAAGCTCATTTGATTTGATGAACTTCATCTGTGCGCTGGGCAGTTGCTATGCTAGGTCAGCCTCACCAGGTCCCTAAGAACACTCTGTCTAGTAAGAGAGGGGTTTCCTGGATGTAAGTGCTCTGATGAAACATCATATGGGGGCCACAGGAGCCCAGATAGGAGGCACCCAGCCCAGTTAGGAACATACCCATTCCCCAAGGAGCTCATTTTATCTATCACTTTATTTTATCAGTAGGCTGCTCTCGACTTTTCATACCTTTTACTTCCACAGAACTGTCACTTTTTAAACGTATAATGATGCCCTCAAACCACCCTTTATAAACAGAAGTCAGCTCTCTCCCCGCGCTTGACCAACTTTTTATCCCAGTACTTTCCATTCCAACCCAGGGAATCTTGCCATTTCCTAAGCAGGATTTTCTCATGCCCAACTCAGTGCCTCTGTAAATGCCATGCTTTAGAAAGCTTCTCCCTGAGGCAGTACAATTTATTCTCCTGGTTCTCATCCAGGTGTGATTTTGCCCCCTACCAGGAAATATTTGGCAATATCTGGAGTACATTTTAGGTGTCAGAACAGGGGGTTGCTATAGGCATCTACAGGGTAGAGGTCAGTCATGCTGCTAAATATCCTCAATGTATTAGGAAACATTCCTAAATTAACCATACCCAACTCTGATCATACCTTTGCTTTGTATTTCCTCAGAATGTACACAATGTTCTGTGTTAACTTAGATATGAAGTTAAGAACCACAGAGTCTCAGTCTCAGGAGCAGATAAGACTTTAAAAGTCACATAGTCTAATCACTTCCTTGTCAACATTGCTTTGTAAACCTCTGTTGCATATAAAAAAAAGTTGCCTTTTCTCAACTGGATTACAAGCAATTCCATTAAATCCTTTCATGTTCATGTATCTGCAAGCATTTATTGAGCACCAACTACATTCCAAGCACTATCTTAGGCACTGGGATACAGTGAGACAGACATTGTCTCTGCTCTTACGAACTTTAAGTTTAATGGAATAGACATATTTAAAAACTCATGTAAACCCTGGCTGGTGTGGCTCAGTGGATTGAGTGCTGACCTGCAAACCAAAGGATCGCTGATTGGATTCCCAGTCAGGGCACACGCCTGGGTTTCAGGCAGGTCCCCAGTACTGGCACATGAGAGGCAACCACATGTTGCTGTTTCTTGCCCTTTCTCCCTCCCTTCCTCTCTCTCTAAAAATACAATCTTTTTTTAAAATCCTTAGTTAAACATACCCAACCTGGCAATTTAAAACCCAGGAAAAAGTGACTCTATTGGAGGGCTTTTAAAGTGACTCATGTTGGCTTTTATGGCAAAGTAGATGGATTGCACACCTTTGAAGGTAGTTTAAGAAGCGAAGAGTTCATCTAAATATGATACTGCCCATTTTAAACCCTGGGAGTTGAAAATGCCATTACTCATGCCCAGCTGTTTGCATTTGATTTAAAGATGTTCCAAAAGCGCATCATCACGCTTTCCCATGGCATCTGTGCTGGGAAGGGCATTGCTTCCACATCTCCACAGCTACAGGTGAGGCAAGGCTTTTACAGGCTGGACCAGAGATTCTGCAAGAAGCTGAGGACATGACTTAAGGCTCTGAATAAAGCCTGAGTAAGCTGATTTTGACACATAGGCAAGCACTGCCCTCATCCCCTCCCACCCCCTCTCCACTATGCCTGCCCCACATTCTTCACTGATCAAACAACATCAGGAGTCTAAAGCACTTTTACAGTCCTTGGGATTCTGGAGGATGGTGGCACTAGCTACCTCTGCCTGAGATACGTTGAGAGAGTGGCAGATTGTAAAAACTTGGGGATGAGCAACCCTGATGACTTATCTATGAGTTCACTCAGCACTCAGCACTGTGTGACAGGAACCAGCAGTACAAAGGGATCTTTGAAAGGCTCAGCTCTCAGGAAGCTCACAGCCCAGATGCATGACAGAATCCATACAGTTCCATTACTGCTGCAGAATAAGCAGCTGTTGCTTAGGACCCCAGAGGCACCCACCACAGGCTGCCCTTGAGGAGCACTCACTTTCATCCGAACCCTCTGCCATTTGTCTACAGATCCTGCTTTATTGGAATGTAAACACTGAAAAAGTCAAAATGTGGTAGAAGTGAGAAAGTTAAAGATCTATCTTGCCAACCCTGGTTGGTGACACAGTGGACAAGGTGCCAGCCTGCGAACCTAAAGGTTGCTGGTTCAATTCCCCAGCCAGGGCACATAACCAGGTTGCAAGCCAGGTCTCCAGACAGGTCTGTAGCTGGAGGCAGGTGAAAGGCAACCATACATTGATGTCTCTCTCTTCCCTTCTCTCTAAAAGGAATTTAAAAAATCCTTTTTAAAAATAATTTTTAAAAAATAAAAAATAAGATATATGGAAAATTTGCATTTAGAGAAAAAATATTTCCCAACAGACTTTGGTTTGAAAAAAAAAAAAGAGTTTAAACTCAGAAGGCTGAGTTTGTAAGACTCAGCTCAAACAATAGCTCCTTTACAGAGCTGTAGATAACCCTTCCTCTTCTATACTCTGGTGGCACCTGGTGTTACAATAGTGTCATAGCACACACCACACAATTATGTGATCATTGGGTTACCTGTCTGACCTACATATTCATCTCAATTCATTGAGATCAGGGATGTGTCATTATCTGTAAATTTCTAACATCTGGCACATTAGGAGGAGCTCAATTAATGAATAGATGAACCAGTCGATGAAGAGGAGATTGGGAACAAGAAAACCAGTTGGAAGGTGGTTGCAATTAATGGTCCACGAGAGATGAAATGACCTGGAGTATGACTAGAAGGAAAAGATAGATGTGTATAGGACATATGAAAGGAAGGAGAAAGACATGATAACTAAGTGGAAATAGGAAACAAAGAAAAATCAATCATGGAAAATTTTTAAATTTTAAGCCTACAGACTATGAAGTGTGTATACCACAATTGGCATACAGGAATCCTGCAGTAGCCAATTTGTTCTGCTTTAGGTAAGTAGATTTGGTGAGGTCCAAGGAAAACCCAACATGCTTTTGGACATTCAGAATTAGAGTCAAGCCCTGGCCAGGTAGCTCAGTTGATTACAGTGTTATCCCCATATGCCAAGATTTGGAGTTTGATTCCTGGTCAGGGCATGTACAAGAATCAACCAAATAATGCATGAATAAGTAGAATAACAAATCAATGTTTCTCTCTCTTTAAAATCAAGTTAAACTTAAAAAGAAAAAGAAATTACAGTTAAGGTTCTAAATAGACTTGGGAGTCACTGCACTGACACTGAAACTTTTTCAAAGTGGATAAGCCCTGACTGGCATGGCTCAGTTGGTAGAGTGTCATCCTGCAAAGCAAAGGGTCACCAGTTTGATTCCTGATCAGGGCACAAGCCTGGGTTACAGGCCTTGTCCCTGGATGCAACTGATCAATGTTTCTCTCCATTTCTTTCTCCCTCCTTTCTCCTCTCCCTAAAAATAAAATAAAATCTTTTTGTTAAATAATAAAAATTTAAAATAAATTTTAAAAGGCCCTGGCTGTTGGCACAGTGGATAAGGCACCAGCCTGCAAACCTGAAGGTCACTGGTTCAATTCCCCAGCCAGGTTGCAAGCCAGGTCTCCAGCCAGGCCCATAGCTGGAGACAGTTGAAAGGCAGCCATACATTGATGTCTGTTTCCCTCCCTGCCTCTCTCCCTTCCCCTCTCTCGAAAAATAATAAAATATTTTTTAAAAGATAAGCATTATTTTTTTTAGCATTTTTTAAACAAATAAAATAAAAAAGGAATGAACTCTCTGAGGAAGAGACTATGCATTGAGTAGTTGAAGGACTGAAACTTGGAGAAAGCAAACATCTAGAGGAAAAGAAAGAAGGGTATGTTCATGCAGAAACAAGGCAGTGCCAAATCCCAGACAGGAGTGGAGAAGCACCACCTGTGGGTGAGTGAAGGAAAACTCATGAGAATCACTTGAAAACTCTTAAAATTCAAAGTTGGGCAAGGTGGTATCAAAATACAAAAATTGCTTGCAACAATCAGTTGCTTTGTTCCAACACTACTGTTACAAAATATAATGAACAAAAGATGCCATTTGTAATGGGGGGGAAAAAACACCTAGGACTAAACTTTGAAAATGTGTGGCACTTTTACAAATCTAAATTTTAGATAAATCACATTTTAGATAGATTTTAATAATTGAAGATATAGATTAGAAACATGATATGAAGGTGTCAGTGCCTTTCAGATTTATACAGATAATGAAATTTCAAGACATCCCTGATTAGTGTGGCTCTGTTGACTGGGCATCATCTGCCAAAAGAAAGGTCACCAGTTCAACTTCCAAGTTGCCTAGGTTGTGGGTTCAGTCCGAAGCCAGGGTACAGATAAGTTATCTTATCTTACAGATAAGAATCAGTTTCTCATCTTCTCTTTCCCCATACTCCCCCTATCTAAAAATAAATCTTTATTGTATTCTTTCCATTACCATTTAGTCACCTTATACCACACTACTCCCTGCAATACCACACTGTTGTCCATATCCATGAGTCCTTTTTACTTTTTGCTCAGTCCCTACACCCCCTCATTTTCTCTCCCCACTATCATCCTGCTTCCAGTTATGAATCTGTCCCCATTTTCCTTGTTAGTTCAGCTTGTTCTTTAGACTCCACATATCAGTGAAATCAAATAGTATTTGTCTTTCTCTGACTGGCTTATTTTACTTAATGTTCTCCAGGTCCATCATACTATTGCAAAGCATAAAATTTTCTTCTTTTTTATAGCTGAGTAGTATTCCAGCAGTTTTATCTGCTCATCCACTGATAGATGCTTGGGCTGCTTCCATATCTTGGCGATAGCAATGAACATAAGGGTGCTTATGTTCTTTCAAATTATTGTTTTGGGTTTCTTTGGACATATTACCATAAGTGGGATTGCTGGGTCAAATGGCAGATCCATTTTTAATTTTCTGAAGTATTTCCTTACTGCTTTCCAGTGGCTGCACCCCTTAGCCTGCCTTCCCACCAACAATGCACTAGGGTTTCCCCTTCTCCACAGCCTTGCCACCACTTGTCATTTGTTAATTTATTGATGAAATCCATTTTGATAGGTATAAGATAATATCTCATTGTAGTTTTAATTTGCATGTCTCTGATGATTAAAGATGCTGAGTATCTTTTCATATGTCTATTGGCCATCTGTATGAATAAAATGTGTTTTAAGAATTTCAAGCCAAAATAAATTCCAAGTAGACCAATGAGATTAATGGGGGGAAAACACATAGAAAAGAATTATATAGAAAAAGGGAGAAAGTCTTTTAGGCATGATCCTAAAAGCAGAACAATAAAAAAAGTGATTAGTAGGTATGATTCTGAATGAATCTGATTCCTATGACACAACTCAGGTCTTTAAAATGTTCTCCTCGGTCCTTGGATCTGTGATATAGCCAATGCAATTTTTCTCCCTTTTAGTTCAAGATATTTCCATCACCCACACAAATGGATTGTTGTAAGTATTCATCAGGGATCGCCACAATCCCATTGTGGAGGAATCCACACCGCAGATTCTCACATTCTATAAGCTCTCCCAAAGCCTTGTGTTGAATTGGCCAATAAGTTCATTCAGTTTTTCCATACAATAGCTCTAGCAGTGTTTAGTTATCTTTAATTTGAAACAATATTAGATTGCATTGCGACAGCTATCATATCAGCCTGCATTTAAAAAACCATATTTCCCTGGCTGGTGTGGCTCAGTGGATTGTACACCAGCCTGCAAGCCAAAGGGTTTCCAATTCACTTCCCAGTCAGGGCACATACGTGGGCTGCAGGCCAGATCACTGGTTGAGGGCACATGAAAGGCAACCACACATTGTTTCTTTCTCCCTCCTTCTCTCTCCCTTCCTTTCTCTCTAAAAATAAATATTTTAAAATAAAGATTTTAATTTAAAAAATCAAAATTGAGCCCTGGCTGGTGGCACAGTGGATAAGGTACTGGCCTGCGAACCCAAAGGTTGCTGGTTTGATTCCCCAGCCAGGGCACATAACCAGGTTGCAAGCCAGGTCTCCAGCCAGGTCTGTAGCTGGAGGCAGATGAAAGGCAGCCATACATTGATGCTTCTCTCCCTTTCTTCCTCCCTCCCTGCCCTTCTTTCTGGAAAATAATGAATACAATCTTCTTTTTAAAAAAAATCAAAATTGGTGAACTTTCATGCAGTCATTTTTTTATTTTTTTGATTTTAGTTTTTAAAGATTTTATTCATTATTTTCAGAGAGAAGGGCACGGAGGGAGGAAGAAAGGACGAGAAGCATCAATGTATGGTTGCCTCTTACCTGCCTCCAGTTAAGGACCTGGCTAGAGACCTGGCTTGCAACCTGGTTATGTGCCCTGGCTGGGAATCGAACCAGTGACCTTTGGGTTCTCAGGCCTGAGCCAATCCACTGAGCCACACCAACCAGGGTGTGCAGTCATTTTAATACTGAAGACGGAAGAACATACACAACATTTTCAGCATGTTGTGCTTTATTATTTTAAGAAAGGTAAAAATGCAACTGAAATGCAAAAAAAAAAGATTTGTGCAGGAGGGCTTCTGGTCAAGATGAAGACATAGGTAGACATCTTTTACCTCCTTTCACAATCACAAAAAGAAATTACAATTAAATCTCACAAGTTAACACCCAGATGATGGCAACAAAATAGGGGAATGTTAAGAAGAATAAAGGAAATGGAGAAGCCAAAGAACTTTAAAAAAAAAAAAAAAATGGTAACACCCAGAACTGTCAGACAATTGAACTGTATGGAAGTCTGACAACCAAGGATGTAAAGAAGCCCATTCATTAAGGTGGGTGCCTTTTACAGTGAGTCAAAGTAATTCTAGCTAACAAACACCGGGAGGCTTCCAAATTGAGGTGACAAAGAAATAAGGCCCAAATAAAAGAAAAGGACAAAACCTCAGAAAAAAGAATTAAATGAAAAAGAGATAGCCAACCGATCACAGTGTTCAAAACACTATTAACAAGGATGCTCAAAGAACTCACTGAGTACAGCAAAAACATAAAGAAAGAATGAAATGAAAGAGGGGAATCCAAGATGAAGGCATAGATAGACACGTTTAGTCTCCCTCCACAACCAAGAACAATACATCAATTTCAAAACTACAGACAATCAGAAATTCCAGAATATGGAGCTGCACATAAGTCCAACACACAAAAGATAGAAAAAATAAATACTCATCCAGACGGGTAGGAAGGGTGGAGCTTGAACAGAGAGGGTGCAGTGGCTGTGGCAGAACAGGTGGGATCAGCTGGTGGAAAGAGCAGTCACAGTAGGGACACCTGGTAAGTGCTCCAGGCACGAGACCAAATCTTGAGGTTCAGGGCTCCATCACCAGGGCGGGAAATAAAGCCACATTGTTTCTGACTATGAAAACTACAGGGGTTGGAGCACAGCAAGAAACTGCCAGTCTCTCAGCAGAATCTGTTTAGAGGCTCCCACAGTCCTAGAACATTCACAGACCCGCCCACTTGGAAACTGTGGACAGGGCAACAACTAGAGAGGAGCTAGTCCCATACAGGAAGAGGAAGAAGTGCCAGGTAAAGGGGTGAGTACTGAGCAAGCAACACTGTTTCCTCTTAGACCCCTTCCCCACACACAGTGCCACAACATGGTAAAACAGGTCAACTTTCACAAATACCTAAGGCTTTGCCCCTAACAAAGTAACAGGTGCAACAGCTCTACCTAAGAAACAGGCACATAGAAGCCTGTCAAGATGCAAAGACAGAAAATATGGCTCAAAAAAAGGAACAAATCTAGGTTCCCATGGCCAAACTAAGTGATAAAGAAATAACCAGCCTGACAGGTGAACAGACTGCAGCCTGACAGACACACAGCTTAAAACACTGGTAATTGTATTAAAAATTTATATATATATATATATATATATATATATATATATATATATATAATTTTAAAACACTGGTAAGACTTCACAAATGTGCTTAAATATGGCAAATACAGAATGGAAGAAATAAAGGGTAGGCTAAGTGAGACAAAGGAAAATACACACAAAGCCAATGTTGAAGGGAAGGGAAACGGTTTGGATCAACAATTTGGAACATAAGGAAGAAATAAACAGTCAATCAGCAAAGGAAGTGGAAACAAGAATTGAAAATAATGAGGAGAGGCTTAGAAACCTCTGGGACAACTTTAAGTGTGCCAACATCCAAACCATAAGGGTACCAGAAGGATAAGAGGAAGAGCAAGAAACTGAAAACTTGTGTGAAAAAATAATGAAGGAAAACTTCCCAAATTTGGCAAAGGAAACAGACATACAAGTCAAGGAAGCACAGAGAGTCTTAAACAAGCTAGACCCAAGGAGGACATACCAAGATACATCATAATTAAAATGCTAAAGGTTAAAGATAAAGAATCTTAAAAGCAGCAAGAGAAGAGAGTTACCTACAAAGGAGTTCCTATCAAACTATCAGCAGATTTCTAAAAACAAAACAAAACAAAACAAATCTTTGCAAGCAAGAAGGGACTGGCAAGAAATATTCAAAATGATGAAAAGCAAGAATACTCTAACCAGCAAAGCTATCATTTAGAATGGAAGGGCAGATAAAGTGCTTCCTTGACAGGGTAAAGCTAAAAGAATTCATCATCATCAAGCCATTATTATATGAAATGTTAAAGAAATTTATTTAAGAAAAAGAGGATCAAAATTATGAACATTAAAAAAGACAACAAACAACAATCAACAGAACCTAAAAACTAAAATGAAAACAAAAACAAACCAAGCAAGCAACCAGAATAGAACCAGAATCATAGGTATGGGGATCACTAGGAGGGTTATCAGCTGGGAGGAAGAAAGGAGTGAAATAGGAAAATGGAGCATGGATTAGAAACATAGTTGGCGGGGACAAGATAAGACAGGGGGAAGTTAAGAATAGAGGAAAGGGTGAAATCAGAGAACTTATATGCACAACCCATGGACATGAACTAATGGGAGGGGGGTTGGGTGGAGGGGAACAAGGGAAAAGAATTTGGGAGAAATCTAACAACATAATAAAATATACTTTAAAAAAAGAAATGAAGGTTACACTAAGTGAAATAAAGAAAAATATATAGGGAACCAACAGTGAAGGGAAGGAAACTGGGATTCAAACCAACAGTTTGGAACATAAGGAAGAAATAAACACTCAAGAAGAAAGAAGAATTCAAAAAAAAAAAGTACGGATTCAGGGATATCGCCAAAAGGGCCAACATCCAAATCATAGGAATACCATTTGAGAAGAGGAAGAGCAAGAAACTGAAAACTTATTTGAAAAAAATGAAAGACATGTCTGGGAAGCACAGAGTCCCAAACAAGTTGGACCCAAAGAGGACCACACCAAGACACATCATAATAAAATGCCAAAGTAAAAGATAAAGAGAGGGTGTTTCCAGAGGGGAGGGCAGAGGGGGATAACAGCATAAAGAAAGGGAATGGTCTAGCCAAGAAACAAGTATAAAGAAATTATAGACATGGACAATAGGGTGCAGATTGACAGTGGAAGCGGAATGCGGACAGGTGGCAGGGGAGAGCAACAAGAGGAAATTAGGACAACTGTAACTGAACAATAATAAAATAATATAGCCCTGGCTGCTGTGGCTCAGTGGATTGAGCGCTGGCCTATGAACCAAAAGGTCGCTGGTCTGACTCCCAGTCAGTGTACATGCCTTGGTTGCAGACCAGGTCCCTGGCTGGAGGCATGTGAGAGGCATCCAATTGATGTATCTCTGACACATGGATGTTTCTCTCCCTCTCTCTCTCTCTTCCCCTCTCTCTTAAAAATAAAATCTTATTAAAATTAAATTAAATAACATTTTTTTAAAAAGAGTCTTAAAAGCAGCAGAAGAAAAGCATTACCTACAAAGGAGTTTGCAAAAGACTTATCAGCTGATTTTTCAAAAGAAACTGAAGGCAAGAGGGGCTGGCAAGAAGTATTCAAAATGATGAAAAGCAAGGACCTACAACCTAGATTACTCTATCCAGCAAAGCTATCATTTAGAATGGAAGGGCAGATAAAATGCTTCCTAGACAAGGTAAAGCTAAAGGAGTTCATCATCACCAAGACCTTTTTTTTAAAAGATTTTATTATTTTTAGAGCGAGGCAAAGGGAGAGAGGCAGAGAGGGACAGAGACATCAGTGTGTGGTTGCTTTTCACCTGCCTCCAGATACAGATCTGTCTGGAAACCTGGCGTGCAACCTGGTTATGTGCCCTGGCTGGGAATTGAACCAGTGACCTTTGGGTTCGCAGGTCAGCACCTTATCCACTGTGCCACCAGCCAGGGCTCAACCCATTTTTAAATACATGGGTTTCACATTAACTTTAACCCTACCACAACTTGAAGGCTCTTCTTACAATGAGTAAGCATTAGCATATCACACTTCTTTTCTTTTCTTTTTTTTTAAGATTTTTAGAGAGAGGCATAGAGAGAAAAGCATCAATGTATGGTTGCCTTTCACCTCCTCCAGCTATGGACCTGGCTGGAGACCTGGTTTTGTGCACTGGCTGGGAATCAAACCAGTGATATATATCACATTTCTAAGGCAGGGAATAATTTACTCTTTTAAATAAGGTTTCAAGAGTCATCACAACTTTTCCATTCAGATAAACCAAAAGCCTCAGGTAGCCAGTCCCCAAGGTGGCCCCAGGGATCCTTGCTTCCTATATTTACATATTTGTATAGCACAATACTTTCCCATTCTAAATCATGGAAGGCCTGTGTGTCGAATAGAATAAGGCAGAAGTGAGAGTGTGTGCTGCCAAGGCTGTCATTAAAGATATTGCAGTTCAATCTTAGTCTTTGACCACTCATTCCAGGGGAATCCAGCAGTGAGGATACTCAAGCAGTCCTAAAGGTGGTCCATGCGACAAGGAGCTAAGACCTCTTCCAATAGCCAATATCAACCTGCCAGCCAGGTGACTGAGCCATCTTCAAAGCAGATACTCCAGCTCCAGTCAAGACTTCAAATGACTGCATCCTCATCAAACATCCCAATGACAACCATTGAAAAACCTATGGCAAAACTGCCCAACCAAATCTTATCTCCAAATTCCTGATCCTCAGAAACCACAAGATAAAACACATTTAGTTCCCTAAATATGGGGCAATTTGTTATGCAGAAAATATGCAAAGGGAAAGATCCATTCAGAGGGGAAGAATATGAAACATTCATTGACAATTTAGATTTCATGTTTCATCTAATCTTAAAGTAACTGATACTTGTCAAGTTTTTATGTAGTTATCAAATAAGAACATCAACAATTACCTGAAAATGTGGTGGTATAATTTTTTACAACCTGGTATTTGTGCAAGGTGAAATCTTCATAGGTTGGTTGCAGAAACAGGTATGAGAATCCAGCCATTTTCTATTAAGTCAGGCAGTTATTATTAAGATATTATTAAGTCAGGTGGCACAGTGGATAAGGCACTTGCCTGTGAACCCAAATGTCGCTGGTTCAATTCCCCAGCAGGAGCACATAACCAGGTTGCAAGCCAGGCCTCCAGCCAGGTCTGTAGCTGGAGGTAGGTGAAAGGCAACCATACACTGATGTTTTTCTCCCTCTTTGCCTCTATCCTTTCCCCTCTCTCTAAAAAAAATAAATAAAATCTTAAACAAACAAAAAAAAAGACAACAGTCAACACAATAGCAGTCCAGTGTGAGGAAATCAAAATTATACCTATATTTCTTGTCAGATCAGTCAAAAATATTTTTTGGTGTGCCACAGATTTTTAATAATTAGCTTGCATGTGCCATGAGGTTAAAAACATTGAAAATCACTGATGTACTTATAGAAAAAAAAATTGGTTGCTGGCAACAGAAATTCTGAAATAAATAGTAGACACAACACCTGGCCAGCGTAGCTCAGCTGGTTGGGTGACATCCCACAAAACGAAAGGTTGCACATGCCTGGGTTGAGGGTTCAGTCCCTGGTTGGAGTGCGTGCAGGAAGCAACCAATGTTTCTCTCCCTCTCTTTTTCCCTCCCATCCCCTCTCTCTAGCATCAACAAAAAGGGGGAAAAAATGTGTAATACACACAAGAGGCAGCAAGGGGATTTTTAAGTCTAAGGTTGGAAGATAAGATTGCTCCTCCTCACCACAAATTTCTATTTCACTATGTTAATTGATTAACTTTTTTTTTTTACATGCAAAAATACATTTATTAACATACATTATTTTTACACATATTTAAAGTACATACTGGACTTTGAAGTGATTAACTTTTTTAATTGTTTCTAAAGAAGGGAGAGAGAAAGAAACATTGATTTGTTGTTCCATTTATTTATGCATTCACTGCCTGATTCTTGTTTGTGCCCTATGGATTAAACCGGCAACCTCTACATATCCAGATAACACTCTAACCAACTGAGTCACCTAGCTAAGGGCCATTAAGTTTTAGAATACTAGTAAATACAATCATTTTAAGGAAATATCTACATTAATCACTCAAGGCACTCAGCAATACAAACTCCATGTCATTGTAATAGTTGTTAAATACTGTCACTCCATCCTATGGAGAGAGGGTAATAAAGATACTTCTTAAATACAGATAGACAATAGTCAGGAAATAGTTTCTAGCTTATTCACCCCAAAGGTCCATCTGAAATAAAAAATAAAAATGACAGTCTGAAACAGATTAGTCCAGAACATTTTAATTCTAAAGAGCTTTAATAATAAGAAGCCCCATATTTCCAACATCCATCAAAAAGGAAATGAATAATCAGTCCTAATAGAGCTGGGCTGAAGTTTTTGAGAAAGGGGAAGGGATGAAGGTTGTTAACCATTCTCTTACAAGAAGAATAAAACACTGCTTCCTCAACCATTAAATGTCACTTTTAATGAATAGGCAGAGGAAACTATCTATATTTGCCTTATATACATTATTGGGCAATTAAATGCCAACTTAGCTATTTAGGAATGGCTTGCTAAAACATTGAAAAAGTGAAAGACTTCGTCCTTGTCATAAACGGCCACTTCAGTGGAACATTCGGTGCACATAACTGGGTGATAGATTTCTTCCACTTCTGTCTCTGCCGGCTCTGTATCGTCTTTGTGGTGAGACCTCATCTTCTTACGGCCTCGCTTTTTCTTCTTGTTCTCTAGGGTTTTGTATCTCAGAACCTCCTCTTTGTTGACAGTACAATTCATCACAAACATTGCTCTATATTGAGTTTTGTATGATTCATGCCTAAAAGAAATAAAATACAGAATATTTACATTCTATTTTAATAGTTATCCACTTACATAAAATTTTAGAACACCAAGAACTTACAGAAATACCAACCAAAGTAAAAACATGAGAACAAAATGGGAAACTTACAGAAATGTTGTTAAGAGAAAAGTCACACATTCTGAAAGGGGGTAGACAGGAGTCAGCCAGGTCTCATGTAAGGGGGAAACCCCATGGTTTGGAAAGAGTCTGCCATGAGGTCTGGAGTAAGAAAAAGGAGACCCACTGGGAAACCTGCCTGGAGACTATGGCTGCATAGCTGATGAGGCTGGAATTACAGGGACTGGCCTAACCAAGCATGGATTAGGCGAAGATGCCTAAAATGCTGAACTGTGACTGGGAACACTGAGCTGTGGACTTCTACTTTTTTGAAAGATAGTGCCTCTGACTAGTGCATTCTGAAACTGGCCTGGTTTGGCAGGGGGAAGCAGTACTAAGTGTTTTGGGTTGTAAAGGCAGTGGGACATAACCCACCATTATTCTGAATCTGTAAAACTTTTTAAGAAACTCCCCTTTCTTTTCCACCAAAAAAAAAGTTATTGTAAAGAATAGGAAGAACCACCCTGCCTGGTAGCACAGTGGATAAGGCACCAGCCTGTGAATCCGAAGGTCACTAGTTCGATTCCTCAGCTGGGACACGTAATGAGGTTGCAAGGCAGGTCTCCAGCCAGATCCTTAGTTGGAGGCAGATGAAAGGCAACCGTACACTGAGGTCTCTCTCCCTCTCTCCCTTCCCCCCTCTCTAAAAAAAAATAGAATTAAAAAAAAAATCTTAAAAAAAAAAGAATCAGAAGAACCTTGCCCTGGCCAGTGTGGCTCAGTTGGTTAGGTCTTGTCCTGCAAAGCAAAAGGTTGCCAGTTTGATTCCCAGTCAGAGCACATGCCTGGGTTTAGTCCCTGGCCAGGGCACACATGAGAAGCAACCAATAAATGTTTCTCTTTCGCATCAATGTTTCTCTCCCTCCTTTCCTCTCTCTCTAAAAATAAATAAATAAAATATTTTTAAAAAATGAAGAATGCTCCTTTTGTTCTCCTAATATGTTTAGTATTTCCCTACTTAGTAGTTTTACTTTATTTCTTTAAATTTCATGTAACAGAAATATCTTTCTGGCTAAAAACAGTGAACCCCAGGTATGCCCTCATTAGTTCCAAATGTTGATTTCCACCATTCATCATCACCATCATCACCAATAACTTAAGACTATGCAAGCTGATGCTTTCCAGGTAAGACTATAAAAATTTCATTTACATTCCACTGTACTGGAATCCTGTATTAATATAGAACACAATTTTTACCAAGGAAAATTTCTACTGTTACATCTGAAGCAACTTCTTTTGAGTATAGGAACTCTGTAACAGTGTTTAATTTGAAAGAAACAACTTAAGTACAATGACATTTTACTTTTTCTTCATTTCATAAACATAGTCTAGGAGTTGATTTATATACAAAAAGTTTAAGCGTTCATATGGAAAGTAGATAACTTAATTGTTGCAGATCAGAAACCTTCATCTAGTGAATAAGAATTACATAAAGTTATTAACAAACCTACCACTATACCATCACTTAGTTCCTGTTCATTTGATTCAAAAAATGGACTAAGCCAGGCATTTGTAAGGACACCAAAAAAGGAAAAAGGAAAAGAAAAAGGTAGAGTATATAATCAACCTTCCATATCTGCCAATTTGGCATCTACAGCTTCAACCAATCACAGAAAACAGTATTTTCAAACTGCAGTTGGAAATCCATAATGCCAAAGCCAAATACATTTTTGCAAATATTCTGTGCCATTTTATAGTATAAGGGACTTGAGCATCCACTGATTTTGGTATTTGCTGTGTGGTAGGGGTGGGGGATTGTCCAGGACCGGATCCCTCTTTGATACTAAGGGACAACTGTATTTGGATTAACAGAATAAAGAAAAAAAATGATCATCTCCACTGATGCAGAAAAAGCATTTGACAAAAGTCAACATGCCTTCATGATAAAAACACTCAGTAAGCTATAAGAAAATTTCCTCAATATAATAAATGCCATAAATGAAAAACCCATAGCTAGCATCTTCTATTCAACTTACTACTGGAAGTTCTAATCAGAGCAGTTAGGTAAGAAAAGAAAAGGCATCCAAATCAGAAGGGAAGAAGTAAAATTAGCCCTAGCCAGTGTGGCTCTGTTGGTTGGAGCATCTTCCAGTAAACCAAAAGGTCACAGGTTTGATTAACCATCAGAATCAGGGCACATGACCAAGCTGCAATTCTGTCCCCAAGTTGGGCACTTGCAAAAGGCAATCTGATGTTTGTCCCTCACATCAGTGTTTCTCTCCCCCTCTCTCAAATAATTAGCATGTCCTCAGGTGAGGATATGTAGGGAAAGAAAGAGGGAGAGGGGGTGGGAGAGCGAGGGAGGAAGGAAGAAAAGAAAAATTATCTTTGTTCACAGATGATATAAGCTTTTATGTACATTGGGTTGGCCAAAAAGTTCATTTGGATTTTTACCCCTAAGATGGCTCTAGCAGTGCTTAGTTCTCTTTTAACTCCATTTGAAACAATTTTGTTAGACTACATTGTGATAGCTGTCAAATCAGTGTGCATTTAAAAGCTCTGGCTGGTGTGGCTCAGTGGATTGAGTGCCAGTCTGCAAACCAAAGGGTCACCAGTTCAATTCCCAGTCAGGGGCATATGCCTGGGATGTGGGCCAGGCCCCTAGGTGGGGACGTGTGAGAGGCAACCACACATTGATGTTCCTCCTCCTCTTTTTCCCTCCTTTCCCCTCTCTCTGGAAATAAATAAAATCTTTTTAAAAAATAAATCAATAAAAGAAAAAACATCAAAATTGATAAAATTTTGGGTAGCTATTTTAATACTGAAAATGAAAGAAAATACAGAACATTTTCAGTATATTATACTTTATTATTTCAAAGGTAAAAATGCAACTTAAATGCAAAAAAGGATTTGCACAGTGTATGAAGAAAATACTGTGTGACTGAGCTAATGTGTCAAAAGTAGTTTGCAAAACTTCTCTCTGAAGATTTTTCTCTGGACAATGCTCCATGGTCAGGTAGACCAGGTGAAGTTGAGAGCAGTCAAACTGAGACATTAATTGAGAAAAATCAACATTTTACCATGTGGGAGATAGCTGACATACTCAAAATATCCAAATAAACAAAGCTACTGGTGAAAATGAAAAATACATCTTTTATTTTATGGAAAAAAACATAGACTTTTTGCCAACTCAAAAGAAAACTCATGGTGGGGTGGGGAGGGGGACAGAGGGGAGCAAAAAGGGGATGGATATAATACAACAACAATAAAATTTAAAAAAAGAAAAAGAAAAAGAAAACTCAAATGGTTACACAGAAAAATTATTATCACTAATAAACTCGAGTTTATTTTGTATCCCAGCAGAGTTATGGGATACAAAATCAACACAGAAAAATCCACTGCCATTTCTGTACACTAGCAAGGAACAATCTAAAAAGAATGTACAACAGAGATTACCAGAAGCTGGTGAAGTGGGAGTGAAAAATGGAGAGTTATTATCTAATCGATACAGAGGTTCTGTTTTGAATGACAAAAAAGTTATGAAAATGGATAGTGGTGATGGCTGCATATTATGTATGTAGTTAATGTGACTCAATTGTACACCTAAAATGATTAAAATAGAAAACAAGGTAAGAGTACCCACTGTCACCATTCTTAACCAACATGGTACAGGAAATACAAGCCAGAGCAATTAGGCAAGAAAAAGAAATAAAAGGCATCCAAACTGAAAAGGAAGAAGTAAAACTGTCTGTTTGCAGATGACATCTTACATATATAAACTTTTAAGACCACACCAAGAAAATGTTATAACAAATGAATTCCATACAATCGTAGGATACATAAATCAATATGCAAAAATCTGTTGTGTTTCTATATACTGTCTGAAAAAGAAATTAAGAAAACAATCCTATTTATAGTAACATCAAAAATAAAATACTTAGGAACAAATTTAACCAAGGAGGTGAAAGATTTATATACTGAAAACTATAATACATTGATGAAAGAAACTGAAAAACACAAAAAAATAGAATGATATTCTGTGTGCATAAATCAAAAAAAATACTTTTTTTTTCTTAAAGATTTTATTTAATTTAGAGAGAGGGGAAGGAAAATAGAAAGAAAGAGATAGGAACATCGATGTGCAAGAGAAACATCAACTGGGTGTCTCTTGCAGACCCCCAAAGAGAGACCTGGTCCACAGCCCAGGCATGGGCCCTCGCTAGGAATAATAGAACTAGCAACCTTTTGGTTCATAGACTGGTGCTTGATCCATTGAGCCACCCCAGCCAGAGCAAGATGAGTTAATACTTTTAAAATGTCCATACTACCCAAAGCCATCTATAGAGTCAATGTAATCCCTATCAAAATTCCAACGGCATATTTCACAGTAATAGAAAAATCCTAAAATTTACATGAAATGACAGAAGACCCCAAAATCAAAACTGTTGAGAAAGAAAACAAAGCTGGAGACATCACACTTTCCTGATTTCAAATTGTAATACAAAGGTAGAGGATAGGAATGGCATAAAAACAGACTCATAAATCAACAGAACAGAATTGAGCAAGAGCCCAGAAATAAACCCACAACATATAACTAATATTTGACAAAAGAGCCAAGAATATTCTATATGGAAAAGATAGTCTCTTCAATAAACATATTGGGAAAACCAGATGTTCACATGAAGAATGAAACTGAACCCCTATCATACACCACTCACGAAAATTAATTTTAAATGGATTAAAGACTTAAATGTAAAGCCTGAAATTGTAAAATTCCTAGAGCAGGAGAAAAGCTCTTGACATTGGTCTTAGAAATGTTTTTCTAATATAACACCAAAAGCACAAGCAACAAAAGCAAAAATAAACAAGTGGGACTACATCAAACTAAAAAGAAACAATCAATAAAATGAAACCTACAAAATAGGAGTAAATATTTGCAAACCATATACTATGTGGTAAGGGGTTAATAACAACAATATACAAAGAATTCATATAACTCGACAGCAAAAAAACAAACAAGCCAATTAAAAAAGTAGCAAAGGATCTGAATAGACATCTCTCCAAAAACATACAAATAGCCAACAGGTACAGGAAAAGGCACTCAACATCACTAATGATCAGAAAAATGCAAATCAAAATCACAATGAGATATCACCTTGGACCTGTCAGAATAGCTGTTATCAAAAAGAGAAGGGACAACAAAAGTGAACCCTTGACACACTGTTGGTGGAAATGTAAACTGGTACAGCGGCCTCTATGGAAAACAGTATGAAAGCTCCTCAAAAAATTATAAATAGAAATATCACGTGATTCAGTAATCCCCTTTCATGATACATCTGAAAGAAATAAAATCACTATCACCCTGGCCAGTGTGGCTCAGTTGGTTGAGCAGTGTCCACAAAAGCAAAAGGTCACCTGTTTGATTCCCAGTTAGGCCACATGACTGAGTTGCAGGTTCAGTCGTCAGTCAAGGCACATATGAGAAACAACCGATCAATGTTTCTCCCTCACGCCTTTCAATTTTTCTCTCCCCACGCCTTTCTCCCTCCTACCCCTCTCTCTAAAAAAATTTCTGACAGGTTCAATTCCCAGCCAGGGCAACATAACTAGGTTGCAAGCCAGGTCTCCAGTCAGGTCTGTGGCTGGAGGCAGGTGAAAAGCAACCATACATGGATGTTTCTCTCCCTCTCTGCTTCCCTCTCTTCCCCTCTTTCTAAAAATAATAAAAAATAAAATATTAAAAAAAAAAATTTTTTTTGAAATAGCCCTGGCTGGTGGCACAGTGGATAAGGTACAGGCCTAAGAACCCAAAGGTCACTGGTTCCCAACCAGGGCATATAACCAGGTTGCAAGCCAGGTCTCCAGCTAGGTCCATAGCTGAAGGCAGGTAAAAGGCAACCATACGTTGATGTTTCTCTCCCTCTCTGCCTCTCTCCCTATTCCTCTCTCTAAAAATAATAATATTTTAATTAATAAAATCATTATCTCAAAAAAGATCTGCACCCCCACCATAGCCAGGTAGGTGATCATGGCCAACGTTAACAGTCATAAATCATGTTGATAAATTGTGCACTTCATATAATATGATGAAAATGACACTTCTGTTATCTTCCTCCCAAAAATGTACTGCAGCACTATTTACAATAGCCAAATATGGAAACAATCTAAGTATCCATCAGTAGATGGAGATGAATAGATTAAGAAAATATAGTAAATATACACAATGTAATATATTCAACCATTAAAAAAAGAAAACTGCCATTTGCAACAACATAGATGAACCTTGAGGGCATTAGACAAAGTGAAATAAATCAGAGGGAGAAAGACAAATACTCTATGATTTTACTTCTATGTGGAATGAAATCTAAAACATAAAGCTGAACTCATAGGTCCTGAGAGCAGACTGGTGGTTGGTGGGGTAGGATGGATGGATGAAAATGTCAAAGGGTACAAACTTCCAGTTATAAGATGAGCAAGTATTGGGAACGTAAAGCACTGCATGATGACTATAGTTAACAACACTGTACTGTATAGCTAAAAATACTAAATATCTGAAAGCAGGTCTTTAAAAAGTTCTCACCCCAAAAAAAAAGGAATTATGTGAGGTGATGGATATATTTTTTTATTTGTTTTTTTGTTTTAACAGTACTCTATCTTTTATTCTATTGTTGCTTGAATAAGAACAAAATAAAACACAGGAAGATGTCTTGGTGAATTAGTCACAGGGCTCCCCTAAGTCTGTGTTGAGGTTCTCAGGCTTCTGCTTGGACAGTTCTTTGATGTCATCTGTATCTGCAGGAGTGAACTTGGGGGTCAGTCAGTGTCATAATCAAATTCAGCATCAAGTCAGAAAGGCTAAATTTTATCCCCAAGTATTTCCTCCCTTTGTTCATCCACTCTTTTCACAATGGGCCTTGGCTTTACTCCAGGGGCTGGGGCTGGGCCTTGCAAGGAATGTAACAAGGAACACAGGGGCTTATGTCCTGCTCTACTTCTCCCAGCAACAGCAGCAAACCCTTGCTCATTTGGTGCTTCATCTCTTCATCCACATCCAAATCTTCTATTGCTAGGAAATTATCTACCTTCACCTTTCCTGCCCAATTCGGATCACCCTGAAAGGAACTGCCAACATTTTGGCTTTCATCCAGCACTATCTGCTTCTCTTCCAAACACTATGATGAAGTACAAAGTATGAAGAACGATGGCTTTATTTCTAAGGAAGCGATTACTTGGTTCATTTTCATGAGTATATTGTACTGTAGTATGTTTTCTGAAGAATTCGTTCCAAATGCTCCTCTTTTGGTCATAATTTTCTATTCCGAAGGATGAGTGAAAGTGCTCAGAAATTCCTCATATGTTTGCTCATAACAATTACAAACTTATCCAAGACTTCTTCAATTATTTGATCTTCCTCCATGATCTCCAATTCTGTTATCTGGGTAGGCCTTTCCTACTCATGAGACCACTTTACCCATTCCCTAGTTTTCCGCCTTGGCTCCCATCTAGTCACTCCGCACTTTTCACATCCTTATTCAGGAAACATCCTAGGAGTTTCCTTTCTAACTAATTTTATTGTGATAATAATTTTGCTATATATTCAGAGAGCAAATCATCACATAATACACCTTAAACTTACACAATATTAGTATCTCATAAGTCAAAAAAGCTGAGAAAAATTTTTTAAACTTTAAATGCTCTGACAATAAATTGAATATTCAAATGAAGTATTCTTCAGTGGCTAGTTTTTTGTTTTTAGATTTTATTCATTATTTTTAGAGAGAGGAGAAGGGAGAGAGGCAGAGGGAGAGAAACATCAATGTATGGGTTGCCTTTCATCTGCCTCTAGCTACAGACCTGGCTTGCAACCTGGTTATGTGCCCTGCCTGGGAATCGAACCAGCAACTTTTGGGTTCACAGGCCAGCTCCTTATCCATTGTGCCACCAGCCAGGGGAAGCAGCAAATTTTTATAATGATTAAAATAGAATATTTTATGTTACAAGTGTTTTATCACAATAAAAAAAGGAGGGTATTTGACAGATACCATTCCGCAACACAGAATTTCACTGAATCCTTATCAATACTGGCAAGTGCTTTACTTTAAACTACTTGTGAGAGAACTATGTATAAACAAAATTATTTATGTCAAGATTAGCCATGTAGCACCAAGCATATATGAGAATAAAACCTTATCAGAATTCCTGAGTACCTCAAAATTTTTCAAAGAGGCCTACCAAGCCCTGGCCAGTATGGTTCAGTTGGTTGGAGTATTGCCCTACAGACCAAAGGTTATAGGTTCAATTCCCAGTTGGGGCATGTATCCCCAGTCAGGGTGTGTACAAGAAGGCTACCAGTCAATGTTGTCCTCTCACATCGATGTTTCCTCCCTTTCTCTGAAAGCAAGGAAAAAATGTCCATGAGTGAGGATTAAAAAAAAAAAAAAAAGGCCCACTAGGTTGGGGTTTTTTTGTTTTGCTTTATGTGTATGTGTATATTATTACCCTTTATTTGTTACCTTTGGCAATCAAGACACAGTGTAGTCATGCAGGCAGGACAATTCAAGACAGCATCACTATTTGGAACAGGCTGTTGTTGTTGATGTGCCCTCCGTCTTCCAAAACCATGGTAGCTAGAACAGAAAAAGAAAGGGGGGAAGGGGACATTAAAGCCAAATCTTTTTTTTTTTTTTTTAAATTTTATTGTTGTTGTATTACATCCATCCCCTTTTTGCTCCCCTCTGTCCCCCCACCCACCCACCCATTCCCCCCAAAGTCAATCCCACCTGTTGTCCATGTCCATGGTTCCTTTATACTAGGTTCTTGTCTAAGCTGCTCCCCATCTTTGCCTCTACCTCTCCCTCCCCCCTACCCCG